>PNEQ01053144.1:102576-120223 GCA_003012365.1 Medauroidea extradentata
AAAAAAAAAAAAAAAAAAAAAAAAAAATCGAAGGTATATCTCTTCAGTGAAATGTGATAGTTTTGAAGGGTTAATACCATTCGCATGTGTTCTACAAGTTTGTTACAATGTCGGTCAACATTTTCTGTTCTGAAATAAATATGAGATGACTGTGTGTACAATACATGTTGTCTTGCATTGGCACTGGCGTTACATAACGTAAGCAGTAAGATCTCTCAGACCTGTCAACATGTACTGAATTTATATAAAATAAAGTATAACAGCATAAATTGGCAGTTTCTAAAGTACTGTAGTGTAATTCACGCCCTTGCAGACAGTAACTTTGTTACATTTGTAATAGTTTGCTATTTCACTTAATGTGTTTAGTAAACACATGTTTCAGTTATCTTTAACGGTTCTTGTATCTGGTATTTGTGCAAGTAAAATGTTATTTTAAAATATGGACGTGAGTACGGTAGGTTAAATTGATGTACTGTATATTGATCTAATAACTTTACAATTTTATACGCAATACACCACATTCCTTTAATTGAGATGTAACACTGCTGTTGTTATAGCACAGTGAGTCAGGTTTTTTTTGCTTGTTTACAGCCTCCATGCGTGAATTATGATCGCGGAGATAACTGCACAAAATCAACTTCAAGTTACTTGGAAAGACAACACCGACGTTCGTTGCTTATCTGGTAGTCTAAACCAACTTCTTGAAATATTCGGAATGTTTAAGCTATCTCTATGTCGACTCGTAACGTTGGCAGACTTGCGTGCACATAAGAAACCTGGACTGCGGTGTGTTGCAACTTGTATCATGGCCGTATTGAAAGGCTTGTTTTCAGAAGCGGTTACATGTACAGCTCATCAACATATTCGGAGATATTTCTAATCCTCTCGCTGCAGGAATATTTTTTTGCTCTCCGCCATCTTTTCTTCTTTAACCATCCCCACAACTTCCTTTTCTTCTATTTTTTCGAGGGTTGATAGCAAACTTTTCCCACCCCTCCAGTGACAGCATCAGGCTGAAGAGGCACTTAATCTCGACTGAAGGAGACGAATTAAGCCTACTGATGTGGGGAGTGGGTGAAGGCGCGGAGGACGAAAGGAGGACTTAAAATGGAAGGAAATAAGCCCTTCGAAAACTGAAAGTTCTCGCAATGAAATCTCCTAAACATGGATCGTAGAGATTTTTACATATTGTAGCCAAGATTATGACGTGCATTGTCTATTTTTATGAAATACGTACCAGTGACTTACGACCCAGACAATTGTAATTTTCATGTGCTCCGATTACAACAGTTGTACGAACCTTCCGCCGTGCGATTCAGGAAAACACATAGATCTATATGCAGTGATAGAAAATGTCACGAATTCTCTTGAACAGAAACTTAATTTGAAAAGTAAAAGCATGTCCGGTTTGAACCTAAAATAACGTAATATGCCGTAAAGGCTACGACAGATACAATTCTTACAGCGGAAGTAATTAGTGAACAAATGTAAACTGCCCTGTAATTTTTTTTTTTTGTACTTTTATACAAAGAAAGTCCTTTAAAATCCAGTTGCCAAAGAAATTCCTTGTAAAACACAATGGTTGTCCTTGTAATAAAATACATGTATGTTTGTAACGTTACAAGCTAGCCTTGTATATGTACTTGCAATAAGGAAAAAAATAATTTTAATTATCCGTTTTACTTCAGTAATGACACTAAACCTATTTACGAAATAACGTTTGAATAAATATTTTTACATGCAATTATTTAAAAAAAAGAAGAAGAACTTGCAGAAGGACATACTACGCACTTTACCCCTAGACCACCATTACGTCCGTGCTGAATATTTTTGTATTTATATGCTTTCAATGTACATTTCAGCGATAACTTTTTGTTAAGTTTGAAGCATCAATATTAAAGTCACTTTATTCTAGAAAAATACCTTCTAGACGATTTCTGTATATCTGTGTAATTTTCGGCGAGCCTGTGACTTTGGTAGACTAAAAATCTATACTAAATGTTTATACAAAACATTCGTAACTTTACTAAAAACAATTGTATAAGGAAAATATTTGTACATTTACAAAAAGACTGTAAACCTACAAAAAATACTATGACGATTTTACAAACGAAATATTTGTACTTTCACAAGAATTTGCAAATTTTACAAATTCGTTGATAGACTGTACTTAAGTTATATATTTTCTAATCGATCCGTCGGGTTAAGTAGACGCTGTATCGATTCAGTACGGCACTTTCACTCGAGTTGCCTTATAATCGGCATATAATGGTAACAAATTAAAAACGAAAAGGAAAAACTAAACAGACAATAACCAGTTCCCGAAACGACACGTTGTCGAAGGGATCCTGTTATTATGATCTGTATTATATGTGGTTGTGTTGTCTTGTCTGAAATTATTTCTGTCGCTGGGTGTTCATTTGTGTTGTCCTCGTTTTTGCCCATCTTTGTCGCCTTATTCATGCACCTTGGTTGGTCAGACTAGAGATGATGATTTATCGCGAGAAGAAATTGACTGTTTTCTGAGTTTCAACGTATGTTCAGCTTAATTGATTACTGATTTTAGCTTGTACGTGGAGTTGTTACCCTTTTTGACTGCGCCAATGAGAATCCCGTTATTGTATTCTTGAACAAGAAAGTGCACGTAAAGGTGAACAAAGGTGTACACCTACTTTTTTAAATTTCCATGAACTTACCGTAACTCACAGTAGTACTTGCATGCTTGCTTGAACGTGCTTACATGGCCAAGAAATTCAGAAATATGATGGTCCTTTTGTTGGTGTTGTGACTATACCTACTTCAATTTGTGTTCTACTCTTAAGTAAACATGGTCAGGATATGTTAACGTATGTAAATGTACCAAATTAAAACATAAACAAACGACTTGCTTAAGAAGGTTAATAAAAATTAGAACCGTCGTTAAACTATCCTGTAGCTAGAATGCAAGGCCCTGCACGCACGCTAGTCCGTGATGAGCCATCATATCTAAGAATTCCACTGTTGTACTATTTTGATATAGGTCGTTCGGAATAAAGTGAGCACTAAAGATTTAACCTTTGAAAAAAGTCCCTAGCCGTTACTGCATATGATTCAATGTTAGCAATAGTTACCATACTGCTCGTATGGTTGGCAGCGTATTGCAGTGCAGTAAGTAGTTCCGTGTATTTTCCTATTTAAATACAGCAATACTGAAGTAAAATGAACTAAATTTGACATAGCTACGTTTTGCATAATTAATAAACGTTTTTTTGTCAAACTATATAGGTTCCTATCGGCTGCACAATTGATCTTAAACGCGCAAGCATTATGTGACGTGTCCAGATAGGTTAGACATTTCCCGTTGTTGAGACGTTGCGCGCGGAAAGATACGAATTTGCTGCAAAGAGAAAAATAACAGGGCTTTTTTGAGTGCTTACTTTATTCCGAACCGCCTATACCTGTTTTTGCTCTGCAGACAGTGTCGTTGTATTAGACGTATATCACCCAGTCATATATGTTGCAAGAATCTATAGTGTTTTCAAGGATATATTGGCAGAAAGCACTTGAGTGAAATACCACCATCTCTAGTCATAACGCACTCGCACGCGCCTCAAGGCCGGCGTGGCAACACTGTAGACCTGCCGCGCTGAAGAGGGCGAGAGAGTGTGTGTGTGTGTGTGTGTATGTGAGGCGGAGATGAAGTAGCTCCGGCTGTAAAGTTGTCAGTGCGGGCCGTAATGCTCTCATCCGGCTGGTCCAATACCCCAGACACTACTTGGCGCTCTGCACGGCAGGATATTTCCCTCCCAGCAGCGCCTTCGCCGGCTACTGGCGTGGGGTCGCTGCTTGCTGTGTTCTCGGCGCACGGCTTGAGACCCACCATTAGAGATGATGGTTAGAGCCAGTGATTTTTGGCGAAAAGAATTCTGCAACAACTTGTTTCAATACCTTACGTGCACATCTGCAACTCTGGTCCGTGGTTATTGGTAGAATATAGTAGGGCAGAGGCTTGGCTCATTTGACTGTAACAACCAGAACAATGTTACCGCGACACCACAAGTCCGTGATTTGCGGGTAGAACCCTGAGACGCCGAAACTTAAAAACCTCCAATCACTGACCATGAAGCGGAGAATCAGGAGTTCACATAAGGCATTGAAACAAATTGTTGCAGATTTATTTTCACCAAAAATCACTGACTCTAATGATGGTTAGAGAAGGTGATTTATCGCGGGAAAAGTAGACTGCTGGGCTTCAGTGTAATGTATTCATTTCTGACGCTTTTATTTCGTTACTGGCGAGTCCCTATTTGACTGGGCCAATGATAACTCTGGTGCACTACTACTGAACGTTTGTGATTCACCTGTAAACAGCTACACCGTGGCACATAACCGTCAGCCAACAACATATGACACAGGACGCTACACTGATTTGCGGAATACGCTGTCAGAAAACATTCTAGCGATAAATCACCTTCTCTAATGAGGGTATGTCGCGAACATGTCTTGTGACACATACCCGTGAAAATGCTGTAGTAAATTCTGACACAACGTAGCCGTCTGCAGTCCAATAACAGACATCAAATATTACAGTAGCGGGATTCTTATTGGCTCAGTGAGATAGGGCAACAGCTTCACGTACAAGTGAATGCCAGTCATCTTCTGGTAAGCTGAACGTACGTTGAAACCCAGCGAACAGTCAAGTTGCTGGATTTTAACGTTCGCTCAGCTTATAAAAAACATGACTGGCCTTCGCTTGTACTTGGAGCTGTTACCCAATTTGACTGAGGAACCAGAATCCTGCTATTGTAACATTTGATTCCTATTATTGGACTGCAGACAGCTACGTTGTGTCAGACGTACACCATCCAATCACATGTGTTGAAATTTCTTACTCTTCACTGGCAATCATCAGAAAAAAGTGCCATGTTATTAAAACAAGTGAAATTACGAGTTGTTTTATTTTTCAACTGAGTAGACTGCATTTCTGTCTATGTGTTGGTGAGGCAAACTCAAAAATGCAATTTTTGAGTTGTTTCCTTTTTGTACTGGGCCGTCGATATATTGTCACTCATTATTAGGGGCAAGATTATTTCGCGTATTGATTCTAGGCCAGGTTGAATGCCAATAATGTACACTTCACTGCTCCTTCTGTGATTAGACGACACCTGTTTCAACACATCTTTGACGACTGCAAGCCAGTGATAAATAAGGAAACAAGTCGTGTTGGTAACACGTGTTACGGTTAGAAGCCAATGGATATTTGACTTTGGCCAGTGTGTGTATAGGTCTGAGAAGTCTAGGCCGTTGCCAGCTTAATAGGCGAAATACTCGTGCCTCTACTCATTATCTCTAGGGTACTATTGAATAAAATATAAATAAATCATCGCAAGTGAGATCAGTTATTTATATTGAGCATTAACAATTAATTAACGTCTAATAATGTTTGTTTACTATACTTCTTACTATATCCTTTCTATCTGATAACTGATCTAGGTTGCTTAAGAGGAAATGAATCCTGCTTCAAAAACTAATTCGAAGCAAACGGATAAATATAGGCTATTTTAAATATATTTGGTGGGAGTGACGTTGACAGTTGTGGGTTGCGTGATAGAACTAAGGACTAATACCTTAAGGGTGTTACGTGGCAAAAATTCGTAATTTTATACTTACAAGGCATAGTGTTTTCTTTTTATAAACGCTACTTGTAACTACATTTTCCACTTGTAATTTTTTTTTAAATCTCATAGTCTTCCCATAGCATCAAGTTATGGTTACACAAAAACAAAAACCAAGTGGATTTACTCGAATGAAATAATTTACACTGAAATTAGATGTTATGAACCGTATTCTAAAATATTTAAAAACACAATGAAATTCCTTCCTACTTTATAAAAAAAAAATCTGAAAACTATGACAATTTACGTCATTTATGGCAATTAAAAAAATTAAAAATAACGTGTTGAGTGTTTTTAAATATGTAGCATATTGCTCATTGTATCTTATTTCAGTGTAAATCATTTCATTCTAGTAAGTTACTTGGTTTATTCTTATTCCTATGTTCCCATAACTTGCACATTCTGACTTTGACATGCTGCTATGGGAAGACTATGAGAGGTAAAAAATGTTTACAAGTGGAAAATGTAGTCACAAGTAACGTTTATAAAACGCACACTACGCCGTACAAATATAAAATTATAGTTTCTTGTCACGCGAACACTCTTAAGAGTAGAGAAATGAGAAAATTTTGCTAATTCAATTACCTGCACGTTAGAATCCATGTCCTGTGTATTCTCAGGCAAGACCATATGTCCATTAGTTGCTTTTCACTGGAACAGCAGACATTTAACGAATATGTGTGGCTTGAGTACGAACAGTGTATTCTAACAAGCAAGTTACTGACTCGTGAATTTTCCCTTTCCCTACTTACGAAAATCCTCGTGCGATGTTTGCTATTCGCCTGAAACAGTAAAAACACGGAATAAATTCGGGCTACGCTGGCAGGTGGGTACATAATTATTGCGCCTTTATACGCAGAGAACTGAATTAGAGTGCAGCTTTTTCGTAGTCCTATACTTTTGTATGCGGAAGGAACGAATGATTCTAAGTTAGAATCAGGGTGGTTCTATTCTAGATGGTCCTATCCAAAATTGCGGTTTTGGACACTAAAATCTTTATAACAAAAGTACTGTACTTTTAAAGAGTGAAAATACTGTTAGAGACGTACTAATTTCGCGTTAATATTAGAGAGCCGGAAATTTTACCTTCTTGTTCATTGGCTGCTTTCAATGAGTGACAAGTTGTATATATGACAAATTAGCGCGGAAGTGTTTTCGTGCAGGTTTGCTTTTGCTTCACTGTCATCAAGGAAGCGTTTCAGTCACAGTGATCCGGCTGTGAAAGTAATAAATGTAATCTTGACTCCTGACGTTGGCCTATTCTTGAACGAATTCTCGAACATTCCGGGTGTCTGGTTGTTATTTGGCGACAGGCGACTGGCATGTACTCACACAAAGACACTTCGTGACGTTGACTCCGGGCCTTTGTATCTTTGTGTGCCCGCATCACGGTCGTAGAAGAATATAGGTCTGGACACTTGCCTATCTACCAATGTAATTTGCTTGACCCCCTTGTTGTTTGGCTGTAGTTCGTCAAATTACCGAGAATATTGTGTTTTATTGGCGCTTCAGTTAGGGCAGTCGGACTCAAACTCCGCCAACTTTTTTCCATTGTTAAATTTATAAAGTAAGTAAAGATTGATGGAGCCTTTTCTTAAATTTGTGAGCGAAGGAAGTATTTCATAAATTTATAAAAAAAAATAAGGTTTGATAAATTGTTTATCTTAGTGGAAAGGAAGTGGGCGGAGTTTGAGTCCGATCGCCCTAACTGAAGCTCAATAAAACACAATATTCTCGGTAACTTGGCGAATTACAGCCAAACAACAAGGAGGTCAAGTTTCCAGGCGAGTGTCCTGACCTGTTCTTCTACGGCCGTGGCCCGCATTAAATAATATTGGCCATTTTGCTGTTGATCTACTCAAAGCAGTGGCCTACGGTAGACGTCAGATTAGCATACAGTACGTTGAGTTCAATCTGCTGTCAGATAATAACGTGAAATTTCCTGGTCTCTAAACATTTTTATATTGGTTCAGTTTAAAATATATGTATAACAAATTGGGATCACCTTTAGCAGTTTCGCATTAAAAAAGAATACACGCTTGCCAAGCTATACAACTCTGTTCATGTGCCAAGCGAAAAGTGTTCTTAGCAGACATTCGAACCGAACTACTTGATGTCGGATCTCCACAGTTGTATGCGAGGGGCGTGAGAACGGGCGTCAACTTACCTCGGCTCTCAGCGAAAACGAATTCCGCTTTTACGCGACACGTCGTCAGCCGGTATCGGTTCTGCGCGGGCTGTGTTCAAAACCTGTTTCGTCCCCGCAGCTGCGGTATCGATCGAAGTCCTGCAAATTACGGTTGAAATTTAAGACGACGTTACGAGTCGTCGCCGGCACTCCCCATCCCCGACATTCTTCGGCGGGGAACTCATTCACGTCAGTTTGAATTACCGTCCAATGTGCACGTTTTCCCTTCTCTCTCGTGCGCAAGTCCTTGTAGAAAGAGTCCTTAATTACTTTTTGTCATTCGTGGAACCAGTTTTTACACAATTTTTTCCTCCCGAGGAGATGGGACAGGAAGCGAATTGAAATCTTCGTAATATATTCTGGTGGCACCTTCCACCAACTGCGGAACAGGTTCTTTCCCTCCTTTCGTTCCTACAGACGTTACAAACAACTTTGGAAATGCTCGTCTGGACCACTGACTACTAAGCCGTTTCGCCAATGTTGTAAGCGGCCTTGGCTTGCAGCTAACAATTAAAAGCCGAATTTATGAACTGAGGTCTTTGAGGTTGTGGTGAGGATATGTTGCAGAGAGATTGGGAGGAAGAGAACGTGGCTTGTATATATAATTTTTAGCTCCTCTTTTAGCGCATATTGTCTCCACATTTTCCACGTGTGTTTCATTTAATTGAAAACTGTTCAAATTAGGGAGTTCCTACAAGGCGACCTTTTTGTTCGTCGGGAGCTTCTGCTGCAAACTGTGCCATTTAATAGCCAAAAAATGCAGTGGCAAAAAGTGTATACTAAATTAAGTCTTGACCAATCCCTTCATCTACTGAAAGTGAAAGGTATTCGAAACAATTTTTCCCTGCAGATTGCGTTGCTTGCTATAATTCAACTGCATCTGGATAGCCATTATTTATATATCCTTTCCAAACGTTAGTTCTTAATTTTCCAGTCGCGATTTTCCCTTTAGGATTTGCAACAGCCAGAACACTGGCATGCTATTTACAATTTGCTAATTTCTGACTAAAGTATTACTGATAGGTGCCCTCGCGGACTTTTTTATTCTACTCAGCAAAAGAAACCGTGTTATATGCGCAATAATCATACAGTCAGCGCAGCCTGTTTTTTAAGGGCTGTTCCAGCTTTTCCGATATTTTAAACCTACTAAAAATACTTTATTAATGAAGTTTTAATTTTCTGGACATTTAGCACTATTTCTGTTATTCCATAGAAAAAAATGCAGTTTGAATTAATGTTCTAGATTTAAAACACCCAGTGACATGCGAATCTGATTTTTAGCATTGCAAGCCCTATGACTCCCTACGTGGAGGAGCAGCCTTAAGCTCATATTTTACAAGGAATCGTCTCTCAACATATCTATAAATAACAATCGAAAAGAACCTGAAGTAGGTAAATAAGTGTTTTAGGTTGGCCATATTCTGTTTGTAGTAATAGAACCGTTTAATCAAATTCGTTTGCAAAATATATCAGGTGATTCAGGCGACCGTCTACCCAGACCATAGAGCGGTGTGCATAGATCCGGCCGATAATAGCTTATTCGAAAATTGTTCAACATGCGAATGTCAGCGTAGAAATAGCATTCAAATAACTCTACACCTGCGTCTACCCATTTCAGGTCTTTCATTAATTTTATAGCTTATTTTCTCAGCGGCTAAAATTGCGAACATGGTTGTTTTTACGGTCCTTTTTAGGTATGAAAATCTTAGTGCTCACTTTTCAAAATAATATAGGCGTGAACAAATATTTTTAAATTTTAATCTTTAACGATATAGTCGCCATTGAATGTCTCTTAGATGCGAGTTATTGGCGAGAATAATGCGCGTCAGTTCAGTGACATGCTTCTAGAGGCCAAAGTGGCGTGATGCAAGTGGTGTGTCGTCATTTGCCGTTTCCGTCCTACCAGGAATGTGCAAAATACTTACACCTAAGTGGCCACCATAATGTTACTATACTTTCCCATGCGAACACGAAGCAATTTACTTGCCAGTTTTATTTAATTCAATTTCTTACCGCATTTGGAGATAAATCGCAGGGAATGTATCTGAAATTGACGCTGTCTACAAAATATATTGAAATATTCATTACATAACGAAGCTCAAGTACTTATCTGTGCATTTACTGACAATTTTCCGTTGCCAACTTCTACCACGAAAATAAAAATGCATAAGCATGCCGCAATTCGAATCCAATTCATTTACATAGTGAATTTAGCATCTCGTAGTGAGAATCGTGGGCACAAATTCACGACATACCAACAAGAATATCACGTGGACCTATTTACCTACAGTGAGACATTTTTGTATCTTTAGCTGTGATTCGTGTATCTGAAAATAGGAATATTAGGCAATTTCAGCTTATATAATGTGACAGAAAGTGAAATATAATTTATTTACGTAGCCTACGTATTATATCATTTTTTGGAATAAAATCTTCCAAATGATTACTTTTAGTAATAAGTTTCCCCAAAATGTTATACATGTATTGCTTCCATTTTCTCAAAACACACACACAAAAAAAACTCTTAATTAGTTGGCTAATTATGAGAAAACCATACTTCTGAGTTATTTGGACTATATCAGAAAAAAAACGTTACAGTATAGCAAATCTCAAAATGTTCATATCGTAAAACTTAATTTCTACTTCCTTAAAATACAACTAACACAAAAACTATTATATGCTGTTTTAATTCTTTGCCGCTTCAATTTACTTAGTTTTCGGGGTGAATCGGTTAAATTTCAATTTATTTCGATTTTCACTCAATCAGTTGTATACTCTAGTAAAGAAAACTATCGGACAGCAGTTAGAGCAGCCTTGCTGTATTCAAGTAGGATGAAAATAAAGTAACTGAGAAGAATATGCATGAACATTCGCTGGGTTTTAAACATGGTTCTCATGGAGGACCTTGTCTAAATTTGAATATAAAATGCCAGATTCTGCAAAAAAAAAATGTTGATCGAAAACAATTATAAATAAAGCTAATGAATAAAATTTTGTAACAATAAAATTCAAGGTAACCACACGAATAAAACCGTACTAGATTTAATAAACGTAAGATCTATAGGACATGCTGTTATTTGCTTAAAAGTACAGTTGGATATTCTTGAATGTTGAACTATCCCGAAATTATCTCCACTCTGTAACTATGAACATTATTGGAAATAATATTTTTTTATAGATACTGTTTTTAAATTCAAAATAGGTATATTATTTTAGGATTATAAAATCAGTTATTTTTGCTTCGCGACTAGAAAATAGTAGCCTACATTAATATCAGCAACATAACTAGAGCGAAGATATTTAATACCACTATTTTATAAATAAACTAATAAGAACATATATATATTTTTTTAGAGTTTCTTTACAAGCGCAAGTTTTTTTCGTGTACTCCGCTAGTATGTAACTGGAGAAGGTTAATGCCGTACATTAATAATTTCTTCCATTTAGTAAACTCTTCAACTTAGTAGTATATTATGAGAACTAGTTTTTCTATTTTTGGCCGGTGGTTAGAACCCACACATGGGCAGAGATCGAGGCGTATTGTCCAAAAATTTCTTCATGATAATATGGGAAAACAAAGGTAGCCTATTTCAATTTTAGCATTATTAATGAAGGAAACATGTTACTGACGGCGTGAACTAGAAACACTAGGAAAATTCATTCTTATGTCTCTATTTTCTGTGGTGATGAAATTTAAAGAGACTGACTTTCTTTTTCTTTGAAACTAGTAGAATTTTACTGGACGTAAAAAAAGCAAAACAGGTAATTCATAATTATATGAAATAAAATTGAAAAGAGAATGTTCTAATATTATTACACCAGATTTTACTCTAATAATGTCCATATCAAAGCAACAGACATACCCGAAGTATTAACATTTCAAATCTTAATTTATCAATTTAATCGCCGAAAGGGCATCTTACCAGTTTAAATAAATCAATGTGTTACTGCAAAAGGGGCTGGAATGAAATAACATGATTCACATTTTTCTTATAAACTTCCTATGTTGTCAATCTACAATATTTGCATTGTCGTGTTTAACCTCGTTGTACACGGGTTTGTTGGCGAGATCTTTTCGCCCGGCTCGGCTAGGCGGCGTTCTGTCTACGGCGCATGCGCGGATCTTTCCCCAGCCTCCGCCCGACCCCTCCAACTCTCATCAATCGCTCACTCCCCTCTCTCGGAAAGAAAGGGACACACACTTCTCCTCCCCTTCCGTTCGCGTTTTTTTTTTTTTTTTTTGCTCGAGTAAGTGTTTCGGCGGCACAGACCAGCCAAGAGTCGGCGTCTCACGGAAAGAATAACAACACAGGACGCGCTTCGAAAACTTTAATAAAATAAAACAGCGACCATAAATTATGTAATTTGAACGCGCGTCATTGTTATAGTGTGAAGTGAATTGAGATTTGCACCAGGGATCAGTGATTGGCTGTTTTTAACTCTCAGCGTCTAGGGTTCTACCAGTAAATCACAGACGTGTGGTGTCGTAGTAACCTTGTTCCTGTTGGCACAATCAAATGACCCACGTCTACGCAATAATACATTCTGCTAATAACCATGAGCACAGATTCATATGTGTACATAAGGCATTGAAACAAACATTTGCAGAATTTCGAGGGCTCGAGTCATTATTTTCAGATTTTTTTAAAGGCGTACAAAATAATCTCATTGTGCGTTTTAAAATACTTCAGCATAATATATCATATCAGGGTAAATAATTTCATTCGGGTAAGTCACTTGATTTTTGTTATTCCTCTGTCCTCGTAACGTGCAAATTTTGACTATGAGAGTTAAAAAATTTTCACAAGTGGAAAAATGTACATAGTCACAAGTAACATCTACAAAATGAACACTATGCCGTGCGAATATAAAATTATAAATTTTTTCCACGTGAACGCCTTTAAGACCGTTCCTAAATACTATACTTTCGAACACTTAAGAGCGAGGGAGCCGCGGTGGCCGAGAGGCCAGACCTCTCGCCTCCCACCAAGACGATCCGGATTCGATTCCCGGCGGGTTCAGTCCCCGGATTTTCGCATGTGGGAATCGTGCCGGACGATGCCGCTGGTCGGCGGATTTTCTCGGGGATCTCCCGTTTCCCCTGTCCATACATTCCGGCGCTGCCACATACTCACATCATGTCACCTATTTATATTAGTATCTGAGTTTAGTAAACGATGATTTCTTGAACACTAATATGTTTTATTATACGTTAAACACATAGTTAGTAAGCTAACTCTTCGCATTTAAACAATAATGTTTATTTCGAAAGATAGGCCTATCTATGCTGCACGCTGAAACAACTTTCTCAGAGTTTCGAATATAATAGTGGAGTTCGATAATGCTATTATGCGGTGATCGAGTTATGTGTCATCTCTCTAGCGTTAGGCGAGAGATGCTTTTTTTTTTTTTTACCTACAGTAAGCCACAGCGTTTTGCAGTTGGCAAATATGCAAAGCATTGAATAAAAATTGGGAATGTTGCAGTTTGTAGTATTACTGTGTGTGTGTGAGCGCGCGCTCTGTGTTAAAATGGTTTTTTTTTACTACACCAGAAATTACTCGTGCTCCGGAACGAAAAATTTGCATTTTAACAGGTTATTTGTGTTTACCTAAAATAATGAACAGAGAGGCCAGCTGCGGTGCTTTCACTCTACGTTGTGTCGCCAACGTAACTTTAGCGAGACTGCTGTTTAATTAGGTATTACATTTTCTCTTTAATGCGGACATTAGTACTTGAAAAAAATTAAATAATTTACTGACTTTTTAAATATAAACGAACGTAAATTAATTGTTTTTACGCATCTAAAGTCAGAAGACTCATCCAAGCCGCAGAGGCACGAAGCGCTCCAGAAATGAACGATGATTCCCGAAGGTTAATTTGAGCTGGGTGTCACTCACAGAAAGCTGAGCTCCATTGGTGCTTGCGTAGCTGTTTAAAAAAACTTCTACAAAGAATTTTAGAAATATTGGATTCATCATTTAGAATACATAAAAGCAAATTATATCTGCTATTGGTTTGTCACAATACTGGATTTATACGTTTCCATGTACAAGCCACACTTTCCGCATACTATTTTTCCCCCAAATTTACTTGTGTGAAGTTTGAGAGCAGGCAGGGTACGCAAATCTACATAATTTAAGTACTGGTATTAAATACGCTCTGACCAATTTTGTATTTCAATAAGCCAGTTAATTTTTTTATAAATGCGCCCTTCGGACAGACTTATGACGTAATGCATAACGAAATAATAATGATGCAGCGTACAATCTGATCCCACAGGAAAACATGGTCTAAAATGTGTTTGGCAAAATTTCGAAATAAATTTAAGTGTTCATGAGGAGCGCATGCCTTTCTAGGAATCTAAAATGTAATCCCGTTTTTCTTTCTCTCGGAAAAATTGACGATTAGCACTAATTAATTTCGTTGTTTATTCTGTCACTATTTAATGTTTGTAACGATTTCACAATGTCATCTGATTCACGTATTTTTAAATATTTAATCAGGGATTGAATGCGTTGGTTCTCATTCAAAAAACACTTTCTTTGCCGCAACAAAATATTTGCTTTTATAAAGAAAAATGTTTAAACATGAGCCACTGCTAAGTAACTTTGTCACAAATTAATTGTTTAAAAATAGTATGGTAATGGCAACGAAAATGTTCTTACGTTGGAGATAATTTATTAGTAATGTTAATGATGACATTAGTTGGGGTATTTTCAACACACGCTTCACGTTGAAAGAACTGTTATTTTTGCTACAAAGAAACTGATGTTATTTTCAAAGAAAAATTTTCAAAAGAGAAACGTAGTTACACTAAACATGCGATTTAAAAAAAAATGTCTATGTTGCAAGGCTAGGTTTCTTTGCCACAAGCTAAATAGCCTCAAAGAAAAATATTTCTTTCAAGTGAAGAAAATTTTTTTTTTTTACTATACAGTGTTTATAGCACTCGCCCTTCCACCAAGGCGATTTTGGTTCGATTCCTGGCGGGATCGGACCCCGCTCTTTTTGCCTGTGGGTTAGGCCTACGTGGCAGACGTTGACGCTGGCCGGCGGGGTTTCTCGGGGTACTCCCTTCTGCTCCGCCCTTAGTGTTCTGGCGCTTCTCCATTGCAGGGCCTCATTTCATGTTATCATTCTGGGTAGTCAGATGCTTACATGCGCTCATTCAGAACTCTGTACTTGCGGTGTGACATTTTACCCTTGCGATTCTCCCCATACGACATTATTATCAGTATGCTTCCAAAGAAGTTTAGTTAACAATGGGGTACAAAACTAGCTGAAGTATGACGTAGAAATTTATTTTCAACTGTATTTATTAAAAAGTTTAAGGATCGTACATGTTTCGTTATTTCAGTAGCCTGCTCTTAAATCCAGTTTTTGTATTTTAATAAATATAATAGAAAAATAATTATTTTCATGTACAAACACGTACCAATATGGCTGAATTTGGCTATTAATAAATAAAATAAATAAATTACAAGGGAAGCAAGGTGCATTCATTGGACATCCGGAAGACATTGATGGTAATCGGATATGGATATAGTCTAAAAAAAATTTTTATTCGAAGCAAAAACGTTTCATTTCGACCACAGATTGTTGCTACGTAACACCGGCACTTCTTCCAGAAGACGTGAGAAGTAATCCAGCAGGTTGAGGAAACTGAGTCTGTTTCGTGGTCAGTGATTGGATGTTTGAACTCTCACATGCATTGTGTTCTACCCACAAAACACAGACGCGAGGTGTCGCAGTAACCTCATTGTGATTGGCAGTCAATGAGACGTGTAACTTCACCCAATCACGCTGCCAGTAACCACGAAGTACAGCCGCAGACGTGTAAGTATCACTCTAAAAAATTGTTTGTAAATTTACCAGACTTGGGTATAGAAGCGCTAAGAAAGTAGGCATGGTAGAATAGTTTCCCAGACATCCATGGTAGCACTAATAAACCTAACTATAAAACAGTCAAATGCGTACTAAAGTTACCAGACTTGTATTGTAACATTGGTAAAAGTTTGCATATTTACAGGAGGGAAGTATGATGACTGTCCTAAACTGCGTCTGGGATAATAACTTCCTAAACATTTTAGGAAGTAATTTTTTTTTTTTTTTTTTTTTTTTTTTTAAGTTTAAGGCATTAAAACAAACGGGGGCAAAATTTTTTTCGCGGAATTTCGTGGCCCTAGATATGCGTAGTTGTCGACAGCGAGATAATTAGATACTGGATACTGACACACACAACTTGACTCAGTGACAGAAATTGGGAGAGGAATCGGCCAGGGCCTTCGTTAGCCCATCCCGGCATTCACATGGAGCGATTTCGGGAAACAATGTTTAACTATTGAAAAAAAAAATGGTTTCTATAGTGCGTCATAATAGGCTACCTGTAATGCAATAGTTGTCGAATACTCCAAATTAATCACAAGTATCTACCACTTTCGAGCCCTAGGTTATTCACGTACGCTTGTGCAATGTAGAAGTTTAATTTTATGACTGAATGGCTTAGAAGCCAAGGGGTATAAGTGACGTTCATAATATCTTCGCTTCTCACACTAACAGCATATTTTATGACAAATGTTTTTGTAAAACACCACCAAATTATGGCCCACAATAATGTGACACAGATACCTCTCGGTCGCAAAATTATTAACTTTATATTTTAACTACCAAAATATGCACTAAACTCATGTTTCACGAAAATTTACTTTTACCTCCTGGCTTCTAAGCCCTTCATGTGTGATCAGCACATTGCTTAAATTTCCGCGTTTTAATGAATGGCCATTTACATATAGCCTATATATTACGAGCACATCTGCAGCTCAGATTCGTGGTTATTGGCAGCATGTTTTTGCTCAGAAGCGTCGCTCGTTTGAATACGCCAATGAGAAAACAGCTACTTATGCACAACGTGTCTGTGATTTGCAGGTAGGATTTCAACAGGCTGAGAGTTAAAAATATCTTATCCTCTAGTATAGAACGGCAAATTTTCAGTCGTGACTGTCACATTGCTAGATGCACGAGTATTTCGCGTATTCATCAGGCAGCAGCCTAGATTTCACAGACCTATACACGCACTGGCCACAGTAGAATATCCATTGGTTTCTAGCCTAACAAGCTGGTAGCACTTGATATCACTAATTGTTCCCTTATTTATTACTGGCTTGCAGTCGTCAAATGTTTATCAAAACAGCGGTCATCAAATCACAGAAGTGTCAGTAAAGTATGCATTCTTGACGTTCAACCTGACCTAGAATCAAAACTTGTACACATTGCTTGTCAAATAACCTCAGTCGGAAATTACAGGAAGGTGATGTGAACAGTCGATTCGCAGATCAAGGACGAGGCGCACGTGACTTCGAACGAGGCGTGTTGCTCAAATTGCCAAGCGCCGTCCGAGGACGTCAGAGAGGAGAAAGAAGAGAGAGAGGTTGCTCGTGGATTGCCGCGAGAGATTGCGCGGTATATTAGTATTCAAGGCGACGCGCGCGCAGAGGTTTCTGGGTTGAGAAGAACATCGGAGAGGGGCGGAGGGAAGGGGATCTGCTGACAGCCGCGACCCGTCGATTTGCCGGACGACCTAGGCGGAAGATCGCTAGCTGGCCGTGCGCATAACTTCTTCGTCAACTACACTCCAAGACGTAATTTAGTGGCAGCGGCAAAACGTCAACCAGCATCAGTGGAAACGTCGGAAATTAGCGATAACAAGAGATAACTTGACTGTTTGCTGGGTTTCAACGCACGTTCAGCTTATGAAAAGATTACTGGCTTTCGCTTGTACGGGAAGCTGTTACCCTATTTGACT
>PNEQ01053144.1:120323-220402 GCA_003012365.1 Medauroidea extradentata
ATATATATATATATATATATATATATATATATATATATATATATATATATATATATATATATATATATATATATATATATATATATATATATATAATTTACGTACGCAATTTTAATTTTGATATTTTCTTGATGAGAGCTCTTATACGTTCTGTATGTCGAGTAACACGGTCAATTATATTTTTACCAGCAAGTACGTAATTATTTTAGTTAAACATTAAACATTTAAAATTAATTAGACAGTTTACGTTGTTTTTTTAGTGTGGCGGTAGACCCATAATTTCCGTTCCTCGCATTAAACATTTATTTCCGAAAGGAAGTGACTCGATTTGGCAGTGATTGTTGTTGGAAACCGTGCTTATTCGGTAATTAAGATATTTAAGAAATGGTATTTTAATTAGCCTACTGAGCGCTGGTGATATAGCGATAATTGAGTGATTGAGCGAAGAGATTTTGGCTAGCAGTTAACAGCAATGTTTTAAACGGCTTATGTGTTTAGGGGGAGGGGGATATTATATGAGCATGGAGAAGCGCACGAATGAAGTGTCAGAAGGAAATGGGAGATCACAGAGAAAACCCGCCGATCAACGGCATCACCCTGCACGATTCCCACATGTGGAAATCCTGGTCTTCCGGCCGGGAGTCGAACCTGCAACGCTTTAGTGGAAAGCGACTGGTCTGGCCCCTACTAGGTTCCTTAGTTACTCTGTGCTTGCTGGACAGTCTGCCGGCAGGTTCGTTTCTGGCCGCTGATTGGCTGTTGACCCCGCGTCATTTTGCCAGGGCGTGAGAACACTTATATAAGATCGGAGCCCGGGTCACGTGTGGGAGTTCTGCCTCGATATGAGTGATTATATCACACAGAGTAACTGCTTGCTATTTCTGGCGGGAGGCGATGAGAGATGTAGCAGGGTGGCCACAAACTGAAAAATCTGGAATTATCAGGGAAGTTGGTGTTATCTGGAAATATCAGGTAAATTTCATGGAACTTTGTTTATCTGGAAAATTTAAGGAAATTTTTTCGCCTGGTTTTTTTAGAGCTTCCATAAATGTTACAGGATGGAAAGTAATAAAGTTATGAGAAAACTTTTTTTATAAGATTTTCACCTATATAAGCCTCCACAAACGTCACAGGATGGAAACTGATATAGTTTAAGAGTTTTTTTATTTTGTTAAAAAATTACGCTCATGTAGATGTCATATTACCTATTTGTTAGGTTATTATTTTCGTTAAATATTTGTCTATTTCACTGGCTGGTCAACACAAAAGTTTTAGAAAGGATTTGAAAAATCTTTACCTTTATTAGAAAATACGTTGAAAAAAATTCTCAAATAGTAGTTTTCATGCTTGCAAAAAATCTGGGAAATTTTTGGATTTCCGTCAGGGAAATCAGGGAATTATATTTGTGGAAACGTTGGGCCACCATGTATAGATGCAGCCACATTTATATCTGTGCAAATAGGTTGAAATCGCATGTATAAGGTCTCTTCATGATAAAAATCTTGGCTAGTGTCTAATGTAAGTATATTATCTCATAATGTTAGTGATGTTATCACATCAGTTTTCGTCTCGCCTGCCTGGCTGTTGAACTGCGTCGCAGTAGATATACCGACACACATGAAAAATTCGCATTATTATTTCGGAACAGGCTAGACTTAATTGACTTGTACATCCCCATTAACGCTCCAGCTGTCGTATACGTATTTGCTTTACAAGCGATTGGTCACTCTACGGGGGAAATTTTAATTTGTGTCCAAAAGAATTTTTCGCTGGCCATGACACAGCATGCTAATGGAAGACGTCAATAAACCTATCAACAGCTTACTGTCTAACACGTAGTTAGAAAATAATGCTAAGATCGCAATTCTCTAGAAATAGGCTTATATTTCTAAACATTATTTTCCTAGTGTGCAAGAAAATACGTGTCATAAAAAGATTATCAAGCGTTTTCAAACCTTCATGCTCATTGAGAACACGAATGCGAGCGCTAGAACATTGCTATAACAACCTTGGTGCACATCTACTTTCACGTATCACAACATCTACTGCTCAAGTTGATACGGATCTATTAGACGGTTCTACAATAAACTTGATACACACTTTCCAGCAATAGAAAGGATAGTCACCGCTTAAGAGTCTGTTCCTTAGTTTTGCAGTGATTTCGAAAATATTTTTATTGCTACCTAATACTCATATCAAAATTTTGACTACCATTTTGACACTAATATGTCATAATTTGTAGCTGAATTATTTGTAGCAATGCTGTGAACAGTTTTTTCTAGATTTCATCACCCAAAGTACTGTGTATTTTTTGTCGTGAAAACATGCCAAAATGAAGCAAAATATATTTTTTTTTTTTTGCTGACGAATGGTACATTAATTTTAAAAACGCATCCACAGTATCATGCATCCTATAACTGCATATTGTCTCAAATTTTTTCAAAGCTTTTGGTTAAAAAATATTAGAGTTATTGGCATCAGTCTGAAAGAAAACCAAGGAAGCCCTTAAATTCCCATAGTCTCAGTGGTATACGATAATAACACTGCGCGCCAGTTCAGAACTAAAGTATAGATTTAGGGCCGATTGCATAGTCATATTGAGTAAAATCTAAGGGCTATCTGAGTAAAATGTGAGGAGTTTCGTTGCAGAGACGAAAAGTGAGTGAAATCTAAGGAGAGACTGAGGAATGGAGTTGTCAGACCTTCCTTAAGATTTTCTCAAGCTGCAAATCAATCATGGCGGCCTTTAATAAAGGTTGGAATGCCACACGGGAATAATAATATTCTTATTTCGAATTTTTTTGTGAGATTTAGAGGAAGAACACATAAATGTTGTAAAGGAAAAACAGCACTGGTATTTCCGAGATAATGAATTTATACAAAACAGAGCATAGCTATCGAGAATCACTTTGGTTGTCTTCTTGCAATACCAAATGAAACCCAGTAAGTAATAAGCAATATATAAAACCACGGATTCAGTAACTGGTTGACTGACATCTTCTTTATTCTCTAGCCGAGGCTATCCTTGATTCTTGTTATTTTCACGATGCATATTTGATACTCGACAGAATGTCACTTATTTCTACTGTTGTCCTTATGGGCGTGTCCAAAATCTCAATTAGTACGATTGACTCGAGTAAGTGACGTTTTGAAGAAAATCTTGTCACCAAACTGGTTTCTCAAGTTTTGTATCTCCTTGGATGTTACAAGGAGCAAATAAACATTTTGTCTTTGACTGTTATAGGCTACGAACTAAATATTTCTGCATATTTGCCACCGTAATTCTAGTTAATTAGTATCTTGTTTTCTTGCAATAGTGTTAGTCGCTTAGAACATTCCTTTCATCGAGTCTTGTGAAAAGTCATTCACAACCAAACATTAACTAATCATATAAAGCCTCATCCCTTATTATTACAACTCTTTAATTAGTGATCTTCTAGTTCAACGTTTAACTTGGAAGTTTCCCCACCATCTTGACACTATTTGCGATTCTTTGTAATAAATCGTTTAAATTCAATGTTAAATATGAAAACCTTTTATGACATGTAGCAATGGCGCGTTTTTTTAAAACTCGTATGCCTTGACTTCTTCGTTTTATTTATTTTGTAAAATAACGGAATCACAGTTAATTTGGTTAATACGCTTTATGGTAACGTATGTGACAACATTGTCAGATGAAATGCGTATTCGATTTAAAATAAACTGTTAAGACAAGCCCTTGATTCTCATACGCACGTTTTTTTTTTAAGTATTGTTAGCTTAAAATAAGTTAATGAAGTTTACGTCCATGCGTGGACATTTGATAATAATAATTTGCGTTATCCGTAGGCAGAATATTTGATGTGGTCAGTACGCGCCCACTTTGCGTAAAAGTACATTGTAAGTCCTCTAACAGAAGTCTTTATTTTAAAATAAATCCCGGAGCCGTATTATGGATAAACACACACACCCGTGTCTGTATGTATGCGTATGCCTACTTGCTATTGGGCTTGCGAACTGGTTTAATGGACGACTTGAAGTACACGCCCCCTGACGTCACACCGCAGGTGAAATACTGTGGGAAACAAAGCTTGTTTACAAACATGCTGATTTGTTAGTTGGTAATTGCAGAAAGCAAAAATGTTGCGCATTCATAGATTTGCACGCAAGGGTAAAAAATATTGGTTTCAATTTCATGGTTAAGATACGCAAATACGTATGTTTACCTGAAAAAATGGCAAATTCCAAACAAATAATCAATTTTCTTGACGTACATCTCATCCGGGACATGTGAAGCCAAACAGCTAAATAAAAGTAATGTTCGGCTGCGGTATCCATGGATATAGGAATTGTTTCCCACACCTGACTGAAGCTCCGCCTCTTTTCAAGTCGTCCATTGGACGTTCAAAACCGGACAAGAATACAATTTTCTTTCTCATGTAAAATTAGTTTTCCCAGATTTTACCATGGCCTATCTTCCTATCACATAGTATACTCTTTAAATAGGGATTTCGTTAAAACTTAGATTAAAATAATTTTGTTAATACAATAACTGCCGAAATTTATTTAAAAAATGCATAATATTTATCTTGAAGACTGAATGATCGGCCACGATTTCTAAGTTGCACCAAATGATGATTTCCTCACCGTAGCACATATATGATAGTAACTTCATCCTTCGCGTATCTTCAGCTCTTCGTCGCTAGAAAATATAAGGACGTCAGCGAAGCATTAGCTTTATTACGAGCATCTGGATACCCACCCCTAAAAGGTTGTAGAGTGTGTAGGCGTGGAATTTGTGGTGGTTAGAAAGGTGAAGTCTATTAGCTGGGCGTGGCAGAAAACAAGGCCCAATGGGATGAGCTGTCGTGAACTTCATCAAAAACCAATAACAGCTGAGAGATAGCCTTACGTGAACAGCTGTTCGGGCAGGAATTGTTAGCAGCTTGGCTACACATATTTTTTCAGTAATTTTTTTTATAAATGTTCGTAAAACACTAATAAACATAAACTTGAAACAACAAATTCTTTAATCCTTTATTATTACCACCGTATTATGTTTCGTTTTAGGAGCGATTTATTGTGCTCAAATTACATCCATACTTTTTCCTTCCGTTTTATTACGGTGTCACGAAATAATTATCTTTGAATAAGATGTTTGGTGGTATCAACAACTCGAAACATTAAAAGCTGTTTAACATATCTCAGGCAAATAAATTAATTTATTGACAATGAGATTTACAGTTTCTTTATTCGCATTTAGCTATCATTTTAACGAACGGAATAATTTTTTGCGTAAGGCTTTTATTCAAACCTTTACATGAATTTTTACATTATCCTTTTAATACAAACTAATAGTAGAATCACGGGTTTTCTTATTTTTCTGCTTGGGAAGTTTTATTACATAACATCACTAGTAACCTGAGTTAAAGATTTTCTGGTTCCTGAAACAGCAACTCAGAAAGTTGGGGATTAAAATTTTCGTATTTTCTAAACAGCTCATATCGAAGGAAAAAATTTGTTTATAAATTAGTGTCGGTAAAGACGGGAAAATTATGCAATTCTTGGCATGGTTTCATTAATTAAATTATCAGCTGCAAAATACGTCGACAAAGCATGTTTAGGTTTCGGATACGTGTATCAACATCTCTAATCCGCACTTAAAAGGGAATAGAGCATGCCAAGTATTTTTTTTAAAGTTGCGATCAAGTGCGCGTTTAACATTTAAAATTTTACCAAGAATACATCCTATGCTCTGTCGAAGAGAACATTTTGACAATACAATTTGAATAAATTTTATGGCTCAAAAACTGAAAATACAATTAAATTGTCTAACAAGGAGCAATTTCTGCATTCGCCTGGAGTGATTTCGAGGTACCCTGGAAAACCAAAATCATCATGGCCGGAGCCGGATATCGAACCCGAGTCCTCCCGAAGGCGAGACGAGTGTTTTACCACTGCTCCACCTCCACCCGGATTGAGACTACTGGCTGTGTGTCAGCAAGTGAGTGAAAGTGCAACATGTTACTTTCACCAACTGCAGGTGCATTTCTCTCGTGATATAATTTATCTGCAGAGACCTGAAAAATTCGCGTTTTCTTTTAGGCGCAAGCTAGAATTCCAGCAACTATAGGTTTGTATAACGTTCACAATTGGCCGCTGACTTACTCCTGGAAGTAGTTGAACCAATAATAAAACTGTTACTGAATACACATCCATTTCACTGTGTCAGCGAGCAGCTAAGTAATAAGTAATAAAACATCTGCTGTCTGCACGATTTCGCAAATATTCTTGGAGGCTAACCTATGGATCAGTGAACCCGCGAATTTTTCCTGTCTCTATTTATCTGGTTTATTGAGGTACTGACCTGAAACCCTAGCAGCGAGTCAAAAAAACGATCGCCGATTTGAATCCACGTTCCCTGAAATGTGGTATGAAGGTTATTTGTTAACGTTGCCTTATAATTAGACACACTGGAAAATCGCGAAAATTTTCAACATAGTCTCCAATAATCTGTAGTATCTCAATCGTAACACGTGTGAACAGTTTTCTGGCAAATCACACACGTTATGTGTTAAAACTGTACAGTTCTAATTGGATTTGTTGAAGAGGGACACAGTGCTTCGTATAAACGGTAGCCAATATAGGTGCGAAACCTTCAGTGTTATATACAGCATGTTGGAGCCTAGCAAACAATCAACTTTTCACACGATTTACCAATGTCTCTACTTATGAATTCGCGAAAGTAAATCTAAATTTTATTGCCCTTTCTTTCACAATTCACCTCACTTACTATAACAACATAGTCAAATAATTGAATATTTATTTCTGATTTAAAAAATTTCATATGAATTTAATCTATAGTTGATTACAATTATATATTGATAAGGTTTTTAATGACGACCACTTATATGTCAAGAGTGCAATTCAAAATTATGTTTGCTTCTGCAAATCACACGTGCAAACTACGTAACGAGGGAACAATTACTATGGGTAACATTTCAGTTATATTATTTCACTTGTTTGTATGTGATACATTCTTTTATAAAATAGTTTCTACCTGGACTGCTTAAAAGAGTTCGCCAACCTAGCTTACTTCACTAACACAAAAAAATAGTTTGTCGATTACGGTTAATAGTAGTCTAAATAATTCAAAAGAAAAATATGCAGTTGCCGTAAGAGTATTTCTAAGAATATTATAATATTCAACAGTAGTTTCTTAAAAAAAATTTTCAACTCTGTATTATTTATATGTTAAAACGAAAACAGTTACAGTGTAGTTACCAAAGAAATCTAAAGATATACATTTTTACTGGTGTTACTGATACAAATTATATTTATATTTTAAGTGAAATGACTTGAAACTGAGGTTATTTTTCAATGACATTTGCCTTCAAGTTTTGTGTCTTAAAATATCTGATCACGCTAAATTAGACAACTGAAGACCTGCATGTTAGAATCCACCGTCTATTCGTTCTGTGTGTTGTAGTTGTATGAATAGATTTGAATTAATTGATGTTAGTAATTCTTAGAATAATTTTGCAAGAATACTGAAATGTATGCGTAATGTATAATGTAAATTCATGCTTCAACTAGTGTAACATTGTACACGTGGTTAAGTCTGAGAAAAGACGAAAGCCTTAACTTCGCCACAAATAAAGGCATAATAATAATATGATAATAACAACAATAATAATAGTATGGTAATACAGGGAGTATCAGCTAGTGGACATATTGCCGGGGCATGAGTATGCACAGGACATTTGTTTCTAGCATTTAGGTTATTGAACTCACTAAATTTTCCTTTCCCTGCTGAATGCTGTGTAAACAGGCCCGATATATGTCGTTCGGGATAACGTGAGTATTTTTGATACCCTATTTACTTTTTTCTTTTCAGATAATTTATAGTTATACAACACTTTTTCATATCAACAAAGCTACCTAGTATAAGGTTAATTCTACTACAGGTTAGAAAGATCAATGTTAGAAGTTTGAGAAAATTTCTACCGCTTGAGCGCTGGTATCGGTAAGGTGTGTAAACTGGCCAATCACAGAGCTTTCCTGAATTTTAAGTTTCATTGTGTTGATAATTTAAGCCGCGAAATATGGTTTCCTTTCACTTTAAGAATTAAGCTAAACGATTTCTTTCATTTCCAAGCCTGTTTAAGTTTAATTTTAGTACGGTTTCGTATTTTTTTCGTCCCTTGGCAATAGTAGCGAAACTAGTGGCAGACATTTTCCCTATGCCAAACTCTCCCATAAGAATACACAATTTATTTCTAACTTGTAGAAGAATTACCTTGACCTAAGTAACGATCGAAGTGTATCGATTGCACATTACTGGAAAGTTAACGCCTGAAGCAGTGGCGTCGCGTGGAGTGTTCCAAGGTGTGCGGTGCCCAGCAGTGACTATACGCAACACTGAGTTGTCTGAGGAACCATTTGACTTGTATGGTCAGGAACACTCCACAGCCAGTAGCGTACAAGAGGCAAGGTAGGAATTATCCTATAATATATACACCTTGGTCTCTGCAACAACACAACTGCTCAAAGCGTATAGTCGCTGCTAATACCGCACGCCTTGGAACACAGCCACGCTACGCCACTGGTCTGAAGTCGGGCGGAGTGACTTTGTGACAAGAGGGGTGACTTTGTGTAACTCAGAATTTTTTATTTCTGGTTTATTTTAGTGAAAACTAAGTTAATCTAATTAAGTATTATATACTATATATTTAAAGCATCAATTTGAAATTTAAATGTATCTACTAAATAAACAATCAGAAAATTAACATTGTATCCGCAGTTGGCACAAAGTAACACCGCTTGAAGGTATTACTGTAGACAAGACGGTCTCCAAAAGTGATTACTTTATGGCGAACCAGCTATAGCTACGTAATTGCCGAGTTAGGTTACCTATGTAGGAGGTAAACAGTCAAGTAGCTGGCCGGACACGTGGGCACGTAAGAGATGAAAGTGTCGGCGGCCGCCAGTACGGGAGGGACGCCGGCTGGCCGGGGTCGGACGCATGAGCACATCCGACGCCAGGCGCCCCGACGCCGCGCTGCTCGGTAGGGGTAGACGTGGTAGGGGAGGACTGGGTCGACGCGGGGAGGGGAAGAGTCGGCGCGCGCGCGAGAGAAAGAGAGAGAGACGGTATCGTCGGAGCGACGCGGGTGCCTCTATAGAGGACCCGGCAGTAGTGGCTCGCTTCAGTTGAGTTGTTCGCGCGCAAAGCATAGCGTCCCCTTCAGCAAGACGAACATCCCCTTCTCGTTGCGTTAGTACCGGCAGTCTCCGCCCCCCGACGTCACACCACCTGCATCAGCTTCGCGCGTAGTTTATTAGCTCCCTGCCCGGCTTCAAGGTTAGACGTTTCTGTTTCGCTTCCCCGTCAAGACTCGCGCCTCTCAAAATATTTGTCGGCGACTTCCGGGATCCGTAGCGAAAACCATCGTCTGCACTCACCGACGCCGAGGATCAAAGAGATTTCCCGGGATTCTTCGCCGGCGTGCCGATTGCAGCGGCGGTGTTGACGCGCCTGTTTGCTTCGCCCGAGGGTTCCCCGTCGACGCCGTCCGGAGAAGAATCGCGTTGAAGGAGAATCACGTAAGCAAATGGACAACGAGGTCATCAATTTCTTGGGAACCTCCAGGACCCAAGTCACGCATCCCCTTCCTCTACGGAGGAGTCTTTTTTAAGGCTACAAGGTCGAGTGACGTCATCCTCCTTTCGGAACGAGAAATAAAAGACGTTCGCTTTTAGTCTTGGAATGTCAACAAGTCCGCGCGTCGTCAAATCAACCCGAGTCGAGAATTTGCGTCTCGGGGGTTCAACGAACTGAAAGTTGTTCTCCAGTCCTGGCTATGTCGTCATTTGGGACATGTGACGTCGCCGGGCACTGATGAAGCTGTATCTTCGTTTATTTTTTTCCTCTCGCTCTATCAGTGTGTTATGATTGGCTGAAATACGATCCCGACAGCGCGTCGGTCGAGAGCAGAGGCCAACTGACAAGCCCAAGTCGAATGGACACATCATCTGCATACTTGCCCCCGTTGTAAAAAATAAAAGTGCGGTTTTGTTTTCTCACGCGTGCCTGTTCCGCACCTTTCCGACGAGAGAGACGCTAGTGCGAAGAGAAGAAGGAAGAAAAAGCAGCAGGGGAGACAAAAGGTCACGCCAGTGGCGTTCAGTGTTTTTCTTTTTCCCTTCCGCCTGTCCCTAGGTTGCCTCGCACCCCACCTCAGGAAGGACATCAGTTATTTTCCCCCGCGTGCAGCTCATTTTCTTGTGAACGTCACCTGGACCATCCCCCAGTTCTCCTCTCCGCTTTTTTTGTTTCCTCTCAGCCCTCTTGCTCCTCCTCCGAGCCCCTGCCCCAAGGTAGTGGGGATGGCATAAGACAAGTTCATCATTACCTGGACTGACGTCTCACCTGCGCCAACCCACGTGACCACGTGGGACTGCCCGCCCAGAAGACATCCTCGTACCTGCAGAGACAGTGAGACAGAGATAACTATTTTTTAACAATTTAGTCTCGTGTAGCACGCTGAAGACGCGACCGAGTATATTTTGCGAAGCTGAGAAACTTAAGATATTCATCTGATAGTGCCTATATACAGACTTGGAACGAGTGGACTGAGCGGATTGGTTCGACAACCTCACTTCCCTCTTGTCGTTTCTGTTGAACCAATATAAAATAATCCACGTCCGTCGACATTTCCCGTGCCTCCCCCCGCGCTGTTTGACTGCCACCCACTCCCCTAAGACTCGCGGCGGTTTCAAGGACACGGCCAGGCGCGTCGGAAAATGCGTCCAGATGGCATCGCACACGCGACCCGCACCGCCTAGGTCGACGACGAGCGGCTGAGCAGCGGGCCTTCCCCTCGTCGGCGGCGTGAGGAGCCGCGAGGGGCGAGCCAGGTGAGAGGACGGCGGAGGCGGGCGCCGGGTCGCAGGGGTCGTCGCCGGCCGGTACCGGGGGCGGCGGGCCTTCAAGCGCGCCAGGACGTCGGCTCGAAGGAGGCGCCGTAGCAGGTGAGGAGTCCTACTTGCATGCTCTTGTAAACTATTAAAAATTTGTTTTGCACTAGAAACTTGCTACAGAGGAGAGTTATAGGGATAAACAAATAAGGAATACGATTGGTTCTCCAAGTTTATACAAATACAGCCTACATGATAGTTAGGTACGATGATTTATAGCGGGAAAACTTAGTTTGCTGGGATTCAACGTACGTTCTGCTTCCTAAAAGTTTACTGGCTTTTGCTTGTATGTGGAGCTGTTACCCTGTTTGACTGAACCAATAATAATCCCGCTATTGTAACATGTAATGCCTGTTATTGGCTGCAGACACCTACGTTGTGTCAGATGTACATTATCACTCAATCATACATGTTGCATGAATCTGCAATGTTTTCGACGGTCATTGAATTTGCGAAATTTCCCCATCTCTAATTATAGACCTTATCGGATATGACGTTCCTGCCTTGTTAGTGATGCTGAAGGCTAGCGGGGAACGGCACGTCTAAGGATTCGAACCTGGGACCCTCTCCATGGCACGACGAGCGTTAAGAGGTCCATCTTGTACGTTAGGTTACCATTATGAGACTGCCTCGTTTGGCTAGCTACAGTGTTTTATATCGTCGTCCAGTTGGCCTTCATTACACTGTGTTTGGGAGAGGGGCGGGTGTTGTCGCATTGGTGTAGCGCCGACGTACATACTTGTATGTTTACGTTTCGTCCGCTGCGGCACTCAAAACAATGCTCAGTCAGGAAAGGTTTCCACGGGTGAGATGACCACTAGGGTACGTTCCACAGTCTTATGCATGTCGCCGTAGTTCCACAGACATCTATACCCGGAAGGTTTGATTTTGTCAGCCCTTCTCTTGTAGGCTAGCCGTTGTTCTCTAAGTGGTTCCTCGTAGGAAGGGGCACGTGTATTTCGAGTATTCATCTGGCAACAGCCTAGGCTTCTCAGTCCTATATACACGAACTGACTACAGTCGGTTGTCCACCGGCTTCTGACTGCACAAGCTGGTAGCACGTTATTTCTCCATCTTAGAGTAAATACGTATAAGGTAGAGGGAGTGTCATCTGTACAGTTGCATACGAATTTGTGTGATTATCACACGTCACGTGATTTAAGGAAAATATGCGCGGGATATTTTTAATTACTTACATTGAGAGCCAAGATGATAATTCTTAGTAATCACAACTATATAGGGTTATTTTGTTACAGGGTGAGTTGTTCAACCTAGTAAAAGATTACTGGCTTTCGCTAGTACGTGTAGCTGTTGCCCTATTTGACGGAGTCAATAAGAGTCCTGCTATTGTAATAATTTATGCCCGTTAGTTGTCTGCAGACAGTTATGTTGTGTCAAACGTTGCGTCAAATCATACATGTTGCAAGACACTACGGCGTTTTCAAGGGTATGTTGGTGCATAACATTTTGCGATATACCATCATCTCTAAACATGAGTAGTATGCACTGTGGAGAGCATACTACAACTTTTTGCGTAATATAATGTATTCTGTATATCAGAATAACAAACGTAAACAATGTTTGCCAAGCTACTGTTTTCCTGAACACAGCTGTTTTTAGTTAGAAGTAAATATTGTCTGCGTACTTACTGTAAGGTTTTGAACCGAGACCTTGGTGACACCACTTGAAGATACAACATAACTTTCAAACAACGCAACTGTATCTTTAAGCCGAGGAAACTTAAATAAGTGATATGTTACTCTCGAGACAATGTTGTACACACATATGCACGACGTCATGTTCCTCCTATACCACCTCTATGGTCTGTACGAAATATTTCCTTATTTATGACCGGCTCGCAGTCGTCAAATTTGTATCGAAACAGCTGTCGCCAAATCACCAGGGACAGAAAGTTTTCGCAAAAAGATTTTTGCACCACTTTGTTTTAGTGATTTACGTGCGCACCTGCATCTCTGTTTTGTGGGCAGTGATTGGATTCCTTAAGGGATTGTTCCTTAGTTTTGCAGGGATTTAGAAAAATTGTTTTTTATTGTTTCCTAATACTCATATCATGATTTTGCCCCACAGTTTTGACACTAATATGTCATAATTTGTAGCTATGTACAGAATGGTTTCTTAGATTTCGTCACCCATAGGACCATGTTTTTTTTTGTAGTGAAAATTAGGCAAAATGAAGCAAAATATTTATTTTGCTGACGAACATAATTTTTAGAAACGCATTCACAGTATTGTGCATCGTGTGACTGCAAATTGTCTTAAATTTTTTCTAAGCTTTTGGTTCAAAAATATTTGAGTTATTGGCACCAGTCTGAAAAAAAAAAACTAAAGAACAAGCCCTTAACTCCCAGTGTATGGAGGTTAAACCCGAAATCACAGACGTACTGTGTCGCAGTTATCCGTGTATTAGTCGGCACAGTCACATAAATGAAAACTCTGCACAAAAACAATCTGCCAATAATTATGAAGTTGAGCTACAGGTATGCACGTAAGGCATTGAAACAATCTGGGGCAAAACTCTTTCCGCGAAAACTTTCTGTCCTTACAAATCACAGAAGCGACAAGGAAATATACATTCGTGACGAGCTGACAAAACAGTAAATCCGAGAAATACACGTGCCTTATCAGCTGCTGTCCTATTACAAAAGTTACTGACGTGTTTAAGAATATCAATATATCATGCCATAAAATAGCCAATATCTATACGGATTTTATAGCTCCTAAACATGTAGTTCTTAAAACATACAGTTTACCACAAAAAAAACTCACCGTCACAAAAAAAATAAATGAATGTCTTATAATCGGTAGTTTTAAAAGCCTGTCTGAACTGGTCTTTAACGTAACGTGGCATTTTATCGTGAAGTAATACCTCTATTAAATGTTTGCTCGCGAATTTCCATACATTACCTTTTCTTACTAGAAATTAAAAATGTAAACATTATATGTCCATCGTTTATGTACATCACATGCACTCGATAAAGTCCTGGATATTACTTACTTTTTTTACACTGTGTATCTTTATGTAAGCCTCTACCGTTGACATAATAGCAAGCATATTTCAATCGCTGTTCAAATTAAGCTGTCTAAGTTGAAGGAAATCATAAACTTTCCCTTTCGTGATCAGTAGAGAAGATACCTCCAAAAAAAAGTGCCGTAGCAATGAACTTCTAATAATTTACTGCCAACAGCACGACAAATGCAAAGTGTCTACAACAGGGATACTTTATTTTCTGTACAACTGTTCACTTCAAAATGTGCTTACTTGACCGCGAAACAGCTTCATACAATCTGCTTGTTGCTGACTGCAATGTCAGGACCTACGGCGATCTTCTTGGAAGCAGATTTGTAACGAGCTAAGGGTTCAAGACCTATACTCACGGTGTTGTATTTGTACAGAATAAAACTATAACGTTAGCATATATTTTTTTGTTACGACTAAACAATTTTTAGTGGTTACAAAATTACGAATGTAAGATTTTGTCTTGTAACTGATAGGGCAGTTCTGTACCACAGTTATTACTATATAAATAAAACTTAGTTAAGTAAAAATGGTTGTGGCTAATTGTGGCTAAATATTTCTCAGTGACTGTATAAATTGTTTGGAAAATATACTTAACCATGGTTTAGTAGCATTTGACCTTGCCGTAAATGCGTAATTTAGAGTAACCTATATCACCATAAATGTTAAACAGTCAATAGAAGTACTTGAGGCCTACATATCTTCCTTATACTAAGATTACAGAGTAATCAGAATTTTTGACAGGTGTTTGGTATATATTCACTTTTAGAGTTCTACAAATGTTGAAAATATATTAGTAAATAACTTATTTTCACGGGTGAAAAGATGAAGTCCTTTCGCAATCGTATGGGAAAAAGTAAAATATAAAAAAAAAAAATATTAGGAGGGAGGAGGAGGAAAGCGACAGTGTAGTTATGACAGTAAACAGTGAAAGGTTACCGTTTTAACTGTAATATGAAGTATACAGGAGAGATGAATGTCAGTGTTACTGTTAAGTCAGACTCCAACGGAATGATTGTTTACATCAGTTCTTTCCACATACATACTATGCAACCCGCGCCTGACATGCAGTTCTCAGCATAACAAACAAGTAACGGGATGAGGAATAAGTTGCTTCACTGACGAATATCTGCGTGATCGTAGATTTTAGATAGTTATTTGCTGACGTCTGACAGTTCATCGCCTACTAACTTATCGCTTACTGATTTGAAGATGTGTCTTCTTAAAAAAAAAAAAAAAAAGCACGCCATTGGTTAGCAGACACTTTGAAATCCAGAGCGTACTCATAAATTGTGTCCAATGAAATGAAGGCCTCCAAGGTCGTATGGAAATCGTTGACGTAAACCGTGTTTTGTGTTTAAATTCGTGGTCTTATTTCACGTTAGATTTGATTTAAAAACTGTAATTTTCCATCTGTTAAACCTGTTTAGGTGACCAGCAGAAACACTTTTTTTTATAATGAAAACCGCTATTTTTCTTTCGCAAAGAATAAAGTGCAGGTGTTCGAGAAAAAAATGGATGACCTTGAAATTCTTATTTAACTTGATCCCGAAATACGGACCCACTTTTATTTACTGGTAAAAGATTCCAGGGTCACGATTTTGTGTGCTGAGAAACATTTTAATTTCAGTAGCTATACAATTGGGATGCCAAAAATTTCGTCCAAATGCAATAGTGTCCTAAGTTCGCATTATAAAATGTACTTATAACCAAGTGTGTTTCTTGTATAAAGTTTATATACTCAGCAAGTATCATAGTAAAGTGACAATGCGGCGTGTTTTGTCAAAACGTGTTAATAACTGTGTACAGCCAAACTTTCGTGTTTTTAAAATACTTTTTGGTTGCCTTGGTATTATTTTAACCTTTCTATGCAAATTTTAGTAAGTAGAGCTTATGATAGTTATATTGATGCATGAAGTGTTCGTTCATTGTGTATTTCGTTTTGACTTTTTACAGTACATATAACACGTGTGACTCTCTTTCGTGTACGTTTTGCCGGCATTTTATTTTATGAGATTTTAATATAAGATAAAGGTGTATTAACTTTATGGGGAAATGTAATTCCTAGTTAGAGTGTAAATCGAAAATCAGTGGCAGTTTTCTTACGGATATTACAATATGTTCTTGTAACATATGGATATAAATTAACACTAGTTTCTTGGGAAGGGTTTTCAACTGATTTCACTAGTTATTTCAGCAGTTTGTAACAATTGAGAGCACATACCTATCAGTTATTTTCCCTCGCAAACATTTACAACATTTGGCTAACATGAACCTTTTAGTGCAAGAAACTGAGCCAAAACGTAATGAAAATAACTGAGTTACGAGTACTGCTTTCTTTTCTTCAGGGTGCGTCAGTTTAGGCGTACACGATATAGACTATTCACTGCAACTTGAGCAATTTTAAGGTCGTTATAAAAGGTTCTATCAACTAACACGCTAGGTATATTTTACTGTGGCTTCACGCGTTAACTTTTGAGATTGATTTTTAAACAGTTTGTTAATAAGTAACATGGAAATGTTTACGTAAATAAGTGACGGAAATGAGGGGACCGCGGTGGCCGAGGGGTTAGACCACTCGCCCCCCACCAAGCCGATCCGGCTTCGATTCCCGGCGAGGTCAGTCCCCGGATTTACGCATGTAGGAATCGTGTTGGACGATGCCTCTGGTCGGCAGGTTTTCTCGGGGCTCCCCCGTTTTCCCCTCCCATTCATTCCGGCGCCGCTCCATACTCACGTCGTGTTACCCGTCATTAGCGCTAAAACACCTCTATTTGAGCGCTGACAAAATCTCTTTTCTTCACGACTAGGCCCTATAAATAGTTGGATGACAGCATCTTAATATTCAGTTTACATTTTAGCACTGTGGGAAAGGATGAGATAGTATTTAACGACAGTGATTCGTCTGCAAACAGCAATGACCAAACAAATTTATATCGTCAGATAATGACGTATTTCCACTGCTACACAGCATAACATAAAAAAAAAAATATATTTTTCTGTCATTTTGTGGAACTGAATTCCATTGCCGTACTCGTAAAGAATGTTAAGAATACAATAAGCAAGGGTACATTTATGCAATGAAAGATTGGAGCAATGGCCCTGTGGCACTGAGGGTGAAAAGCACGGACGTTTAGGACAGCATGCGTGACGGGAAATATGTGTGTCGCGGGACCCCAAGAGAAGGGGACATCGCCGAAGAGGAGGATGGGAGTTGGACGGCTACCTGGGACTGGTGAGGGACCCCCATCAGTCGAACGAGGGAACGACCAGAGCACGACCATCGTGTCGGTGAGAAGACTGCCCGCCGTGAAGGCGCATCGCTCACCTGTCACAGATCCCACGGTGCCGATTGTCCGTCTTCCAGCACCTTCCCCCTCCCCCTTTTTCAAAGGCCCTCGTCCGCCTCGCGCTTATTGGCAGGTCCTGTAAGTTGTGTCGGGGTCTCCAGCGGTCGGCCATTCCTTCTACGCTCCTTCTTCGACTTAAATTTCGATCTGTTTTTATCAGTACAGACATGACGAATTTCGCTTTTTCTTTTGGACACGAGTTATGATTCAAAACAACAGCAAGTTCGTGACGCTTTTCCAATTCGTCCTTGACTTGTGTGACACCTTCTGGAAAGCGCTGAGCCAATGGCAAAGAAGTATATCCTAGTAATGTCACTATGTCAGCCAGCAGCCAATAAGCAGCTGCTTTCTGCGTGAATACGCAGATATTTTTGGAGGTTATCCTCGAACTAGCGAATTTTTCAGGTCTCTAATCAGTAATCGTTAGTACAGACACTGGTAAATCGCGGGAAAAGTTGATTGTTTGCTAGGCTCCGACATGCTACGTATAACACTGAAGGTTTTGCACCTATATTGCCTATCGTTTATATGAAGCACCGTCTCCTTCTTTAACAGACCCAATTAGAACTGTACAGTCTTAACACAGAACGTGTGTGATTTGCCAAAAAAACTGTTCACGCGTGTCAGGATTGAAATACTACAGATTATTGGAGACTATGTTAAATACTTTCGTGATTTTTCAGTGTCTCTAATCAGTGGCGGCTCGTGGGTTGTTGCCAGGTGGGGCTGCAGATAGTCGGAACTGTATACTCTTGATGAAAGCGCCGTAGACCAACGACCATGAAATATTTGCCGGCTACTAGATCTTTTGTGACTACTCATTAGTAAGGGGCACCTGCACATCAGCGTGTCAGTGGCTGTAGAGTCAACTAGCGCACAACTTTGTACAGCTCTTGGCAACTGCAGCCCTACCTGGCAACAACCCACGAGCCACTACTGTCTCCAGTCATCAAGTATCGGAAGGTTTCTCGAATTATGTTCAAGATACCTTGTACTTCAAACACGTATACAGTAATGTGCACAAATGGATCTCAGTTTTCAGAATTATCAGACACGACCTTAAAAAATCTCAGCCAATTACAAGTTAACATGTTAACAGGAACCTAATCCTTGCCTCTCGGGCTGAGTGGGAAAGTGGGTCAGCAACCAATGAGCAACTCTTGATTCTTGGGAATCATATGACTGTGGGAGTCAAGTCAATGGGTCACTGAACCCGCGAAATTGCCCTGTCCGTTATTATCACCGGTCAAAGGAGCGATAAGGACGAAACTGGCCGGCTCGTCAAGTGCTCTATCACCTCTACGAACAAGGTTCTTACCTGGCGTGTGTACTGCCCGTCTCGCTGCGTTTAGTCTAGAGCTTCAAGCGATGACTTCTTTGCACTATAATATTATGCAGTCTAATTTTCCTGTTTAAAAACAATGCAGCCAGTTTCGATTGTTGCCAACATAACAGACAAACTGAAGCGTTTTGTTGAATATACTCCGTTGCGAGCGAATATTAGGTACTTAGTCGCAATCAATGGCGTATGTCGAGCAAAACACTTCCCCCAATTGCGGAAGTCATTAAAAGATATCACATTATTGACAGAGGTTTGTTGGCATGCAAACGTTCTGAAAATGCTAATATTTTGCAGTCAAAATTATAAAATTCTTAACGGTTGTTAGATTATAGATACGTGACTAAAGCATTTCACACTGGTTGGTGGACTTGGCAGACGGCGATCTTAAAATCAAAATAAAAAAAATTAAAAAAATACATGATCAATATAAATAACTTACTAGATCCGACGATAAATTTTGCAAAAGTATACATATACACCAGGGATTTTTTTTCAATTAAATTCCATTGAAAGTAAACGTACACGTACGGTACATGTCAAGTGTACTCTACGCTGTAAGAAATGATTTATATAAATTTAGCACACCTATGTACAAGAATGTAAAAAAACTAGGTATGATAAAGTTGTTTCCTATACATCAATTGTAGTATTCCTATGTATTTTTATGAAACAGTCATATGTATTCTGGTGTTACCAGACTAGTATAGTAACAATTCTGCTTATTTGCTCTATTTACAAGCTGATGCCTTGCTGTCCACTGTAAACTGAGCACTCATCAAAACTTATAATATATAAGAAATATATATGTTATTGGGTCGACATGCGTAAATTTTGGGTTGGATGAAACATTTACCTCCATTTTTTAAAAATAGAAGTTTTCATGATAAGAATAGTAAGGATAATTTCAAAATGGCTGAAAGAAATTGCCTCATACTGCGTATAGGTTAAAAACTCCAGGAAATTTTTGGGAAGTTTTTTTTAACGGCGTGGAATTTATGTCTATTGTATATACGAATAAGCATATTTATTTTGAAAGTTTAACAATTACACTACATTGATTTCTTCTTAAGGTATGGCTATATTTTTTAAAGTGTAGAACAGGTGTCTCCTTCGGCCATTTGTTGGCCCGCTGCCCCGAGTACTCTCTGTGATGCGCCAGCCAGAACTGTGCTCATTACTATTATTTATGACTGTTGTAGCTTCTTCACGATTAGTTAAATGCGTTTTGGAAGTAAGCACTTCAGACAATTGTTTTCCTTAGCTTTGTCTATTGTAACGCTTACTCCGGCTTGGGTATATAAACTTTGGCAACATTTAAGAATAAGTAGTTCTCTGTCCAGTTTTCACACTTGAAAAAAAAAGTGTAAAACTGAACTGAATACATTATAAGTAGAGATGATGGTATACCGCGAAAATGTTTTGTGCCATCATAGCCTTGAAAATTCTGTAGTTTCTTGCAACATATCTGCTTCGGTAATATACGTCTGACACAACGTAGCTGCCTGCAGACCAATAACAGGTATCAAATGTTACAATAGTTGGATTCTTATTGGCTTAGTCAAATACGGCAACAGCTCTACGTACAAGGGAAAGCCAGTAATCTTTTATTATCTGAACGTGCGTTGAAACCCAACAAGCAGTCAAGTTTTCCCGCGATAAACCATCATCTCTAACTACAAGACAACACTGAAGTGCTCGCCGATTCTGGTAAGACAACACGGTGTTACTCTTTCGTGGTTGGGCGTGAATCTGATCAGCTGTTTGTTACTCCGTTCGTTACAGAAAGTATTTTAACGACGAAATGGTACATTTCAAAACGTTTAAGGTAATTTTTATTTTAACTGTTGCCGACAAATTACAGCAAGACGAATATATGCTGACATACGTAATTAATTTTGTTGCTATTCGGGCGAATCGCGCATAATGGTTTAATTGTGAGATCGCCTGAAAAACGCACGATAATATTGATCGTATCGTTTGTTTTCGTTCACGCAACATGTGTTCGTGATTTTACGGTAGAAGTCATGAGGAATTTGCTACGATTGGCAGTGTCTCCCTCTATTGCACCTTTGTTTCTGTGCGTAAAATATGCAAAATATCTTTCTTTTGAACAATATGATCAGTGGGTCTATTTTATGGCTAGGGCCACGATTTTGTCGCGAAAAGATTTTTGCCCCACTTTGTTTCGTTGACTCACGTGCACATCGGCAGTTCTGTTTCAAGGTTATTGACAGCGTGTCTTTGTTCAGACATGTCTCTCGTTTTACTGCCCCAATCAGAATAATATTACTGTGAGTCTGTACATCTATAATTTGCCAAGGCAAGTGAGGGTAAAATCATCCAACCACAGACGATGTAGCAGAGCTGCAGGTGTGCACATGACGCATCGAAACCAAATGTTGCACAAATCTTTTCGCCATAAAATCGCGGCTCTATTTATGGCGTTGCCAGTAAAATTTAATGACGAGGTTTCTTGTCAAGAAACGGGGGAAATTGTGAGAGAGAGAGAGAGAGAGAGAGAGAGAGAGAAAGGGAGAGTGTGTGTGTATGCGTTGGAGAATCATACAACAGTCTACCAATATGCAGTATTTATTTTAGGGCTCACTGCAACTTGACAGCATTGGAGACTGACTAACTGTATGAATGCCTTACAGCACATCACACGCGGCATACCGTTATGGAGTGTGTGATTAGATAGTCTGTGTTCCCACACTGCCAAAATATTATAAAATTACTTCATAAGTTGCAATTTATTTTTTATTTTACACATTTCAGGTTTACAGGCCTGCTATTTTATTCGTCGTTCGGTCAAGTTCTGGTAAAATGGCTCTGATTGCCTTATCTGGACGTAATGAAGGTCTTGCCTCGGGAAAAATTAACCATCCAAAGTCGAAAATTTGGTAAATGTCTAATGGTGGACACCAAATGCTCACATAACGTTCGTGCTAGACTCTAGGAAAAAATAAACAGAAAACTCAGGGTTAATTTTAATACAGAGGAAGTCATCTGTCTTAAGCAGTTAGTAACTAATGATTTATTTTTGCCTGGGTGTTACGAGCTCATTAGCTTGGCACCGGTAACAACACTGTTCGTTTGTACTGAAGTCAGCATTGCCTGCCAAGACGACTGCTTCAGAATAAAAGTGTCCATATATTTTTTCACCACTACAATAAAAAGTGAGCTTCAAGTGGGAAAATAAGATTTAATGACACGTACAGGGCGTGAGGCTGTTGGTCCTAATTATTTCTTCCCTTCTAACTTACAATTTTTTTACGTGTGAAGTGGATAGGATGTGTTAGAACTACAAAGCCCTATTTCTTTTTCTTCAGTTCGAAATAAACTTAGACCATCGTCGAGAGGTTAAACTCAAGAAGCGAGGAAGACGAAACTACTAGGCCCTACATGAAAGTTCTCGCATGCAACCTTGTACACTTTCCAAGCGAGGACTTGCCTCATTCTAGCACTGTGGACGTGAATTTTGTTCAACCATGGATTTGTTTTATGCTCTACGTGATCTGGTGAATATCTGGTCAATATAATTCTTCAACGTAGTACATGAGATATATATATTTTTTTTCGTGAGTGAGGGTAAAAAAGGAAGGGAGGACGAGAAAGAAAGAGTTGCGTTAGGTTCTCTAGCCAGTCATTTAATATTATATTACAGTTAATTTTTTTTTCGTGGTAATTTTTTTTTTTTTTTCAGAAAAAGTGTAGGTACCTTACAGTAAATATATCTGTGTAGGCTAAAAAACTAATTCGTTTACATCATATTGAGAAAATTATTTGCTACAGTCAACCATACATACGTTTGTACATGGTGAAACAGGTAGTACTGTATATTTTAACCAGTTGTCTGAAAAATCTCAAGCCAAAATTGGTTCTGTTGTTCTGACAAAATGTATGACAGGATTAAATCCTATACTGTCGAGCGAACATAATCGGTCAGGAACCATATATTCTGTTGATGCATCGTTTACACGGTTGTTTCGACATATACAGACATGTTTACACTTGACCGTAAATCAAACCTTTTCTCTGTGCAAGCATATTATAATTAGTTCCAGATAGATGTGTCTGTCTTGGTTAAGAAAGTGCAGAACATAACCATCAATTGAAATCTCAATGCTTTTGGAAGCCAATTTTTTTAATATAGATATTAGGTCCCACAAATACATCACTCGGGCAGTATGTTTGCTCAAGTATTTCGTTTAATCTGTTTCCTAGTATTGCCCTGTTTTGAATATTTTTTTGTATTGGCTTTGAGAAACATGCCTTTTTTTTAAATTCATTTAACATTGTCTAGTGTACGCCAACCTAATATGTAAGTAGTGGTTGGAAAGCTGAATAACATATGCTGTTTAACGATTTATTTTATTTAAATTTAATTTGAATTAATTTTATAATGTGTAACTTACGCCTTTATTTATCGGGTATGGGCTCTTCTTTGAGTAGATATGTGTTGTTCAAACTCTTGTATACGCTTAGATGGTTATCATAAGGATAAATATTGCAAATTAACTTACAATTATATTAATTTATTTTTACGCTTATCAATATCTCGTATTAATTACATTCCCTTATCTGATATTGCTTTTTTTTTAAATAGTTAAAGTTGCTATTTAGAGTTGTAATATTTGGTTAAGTGTAAGAGGAGGCAGTTCACCAATTAATTAAAAGACTAAATGAAATAAAAGAGAAAGGAGCAGATATTCATTTGCCGAAATGTGTTTCCAACATCAGTCTCAGAATTTCTCGAAGATGACTCAGACGTTGACGTCATCGAACGCCCCCTCCTTGGAGGTCGTCTTGAGCAAGGGAGGGAGCGAAGATACTGGGATCAATTGCCAAGACAACAAAGTCAATTTGCTGTTTATCCCCGCAACAGCCCGACTGGGAAAAGGGAGCGGGAAAGGAGAGAGGCCTTCGCTTCTGGCGAATCGTTTCCGGGATTACGACTCGGTAGACTGAACGGGGGAGAAGAGAGGTAGTAAGTAAGAGGAGGAGAAGGCGGGGTGTGGGACAAAATGTCCGCTGTGCACGGTAGGTATGCTCATTTTCGTACAACTTCAGTAAAGTTTTACAGCTTTAAGGAAGGTCCCTAGTTAATATATTAACACCATTTGAGGATGATTTGTTTATTCCAATTTCTCACTGCATAAAATATATACTAACAGTATAGCTTTTTGAAGCAAAGGCAAAAGCCGTACAGTCATTTGGAGTAACTTTGTACCATTTTCTTCAAAGACATTTGCAGTGTGTTTAAGATAGAAGTACAGTAGGCCTAAGTGTTCTTTTATTTTGTAAAAAAAAAAAAATTAAACGAGTTCTCTTCACGTGCATGTACGAAAATGTCGCACTGGAGAGTCGGCGAAAATGTTGATCGAAAACCGTCATTTGAAAGACACGAGAAAAAAAATGAGGAGGGGGGAAGATAGGGTATTTTCCGCAGTTGTCAGCGTTATGCCCACACGCAGAACCATTGTGGCCTAACTAGACTGAATTTGTTTGCCAGGCAGTAAATCACGGCCGCTATTGAGTTTCCGGTTACAAAGTGTGGAGTAACTCTCGGGGTGAGCCCCTGTATCGTGCCGTATATACGTGAGGGTCGAATGCTGCCACGACGCCGCGCCGCCACAAAAGGACCTCCCCAGAAGGTCTGAAAGCATCCCCTCCTTTCCTTTTCAAGGTTCTGTAATGGTTGCACACGCACTGCTATGTGGCACTCCCCTCGTCTTTCACAAACACACCCCCTCTTCCCTGCGCCACCGGTGACGCTCATGGCTGCCTATAGAATCTTCGGTAGCGTCCTGATAGTGTTGCGAAGATACCTAACCTGCCAGAAATCTTGCGCGTGTAAGAATAGTAATTGTAAAAATTAATTAAAGAATAGAAAATCTTCACCAAAGGGTTCCGTACAAACGTTTTCCTTTAGCATTAAGTGTTACATTTTTAACATGGTTTCTCACCGGCAAATTTTAAGGAGGCTGCTAGATTACCCAAAAAATTGTTCTAGGTAACCTAATTATGTTCATGATTTCATTTGACGCCATAATAAGCTATCAACATTTCTTAAAAAAAAAAAAAAAAAAAAAAAACACAGCAATGTTGTGGTGACGACTCAGTCATACGACTTGACTTCCGTCAAACTCTTGAACAGGTTCGTCAAAAAAAAAAAGGTGTGTCATGTTATTACATTCTTTATATGACTGCGAACTATAGGGCTACCAAACTATTCATGGTTATCTGTTTTTCGATTCTACATGTTTCCTTGTTTATTTCGTCCTTTTTTTTGGCGAAGTTAAAGCTAAAATGCCTCTTACACTTATCCAATTTCAAACAAAAATCACATGCGCAAGGGTAGCAATAATTATTAGTTGAAACGCAAGTAGAAGCAATTTTAAAAAGTAACTAATCGTACGAAATTATCAGTGTAAAAATTTAACAAGTGACAGCTGCGACAAAACTTTAACGAAAAGAAATCTAAATCCTGGAATACACTTGCAGCTTACAGTATACAATATCGACAAGCCATACAACAAACAAGAATGAGATGAATAATACAAACAAATAATGCAAATAACAATGTCGAATCAAATTAAAATTCGTATGTTCCAGCAATAAACGAAAGTGTAAATTGTGGGCCAGGTGAAGTGGGGGAAGGTACCACTAAGAGGAAACTAGTGATTTATAACAAGTTTAGTTTGAAAACTTTTGCCACAGTTTTTGCCTGAAGTCTGGAGTTTCAAAATTTGTAGAATCAACCATAGCATCAGTGTCTGATTTTCAAGTACGTACGCTTATTTCAAGTGTGAAGTTTATTTAACTAAGGATTAGACGGAAAGACTGAAAACATTCTTGTAAGTTGATTTGTCCATTCCAGAAAGCATGGTGTTTCCGTCATCATTTACTGATTAGAAAGGGCAGAGGGATCCTTTACAGTTATTTCGGTAACAGAGAGTACATTCATGTTCAAGTCGTAAGGCCACAGAAAATAATGTGAAATTAACGTTATCAACTTCTACCAGAGATCTATCGTCCCCGAGAGGAAATGTCTTCATTACTGTTCATAAATCCTGAGATTAGATGACGGCATTTCTGTAATAGTTCTGACGCTCTCGTAGTGTCTCCTCCGTATACTTATTCTATCATTTACACTTTAAAGATAATTGCTCCCTTACGAGAAAACTTGCAAACTAGTTGTCAAATTATTTTTCAGTCAGATTAAACGGGTTGATAGTATTTTACATGTTTATAACAGTGAATTGGATGATTGTTTATTAACATGGCGTTGGATGTAAAACAAAATCATTCCACGCACCCTGTTACATTTTACAAAACATCCTTGTACTTTTACAACTATTAATTAGAAACTTGGTTGACAAAGAGTACAGTAAAAGTATAACGAACAAACGGATATGTTGCTGCATTGGTATATATAGCCAAGCAATTTCGACGGAATTTCACAATAACTGCATAAATAAACATTTTGTTATTTACACGTGCTCCGAATTCTTTGTTAAACTAAAAAAACTTCACTGTTTGAATTTGTTATACCTTGACTTTTTCTAGGAAAGATATCTCGAATTAATAAAATGATTTTCATATCTTACTGTAGTTTCTGTTGAAATGTGACGTGGACACCAACAACAATTGCTCCAGTTTGGTCCCATCTTGGCCATTGAGAGGCTAAGTTTCCTCTTAACCTGAATCAGTGAATACTACTACATAACCGGTAGCACTTCAACTTTACAGATAACTACAAATACTTGAATTCACTGAATTGTTACAGTTATTTTAATTTGTTTCATACTATGATTTCTGTTATTCCAAAACGACCCGTGTTTTCGTAGTATCGTTGTGTGCAAACTGGCTGAATTTTTTAGGTAGTGTTAGTTCACGTTCAGATACCAGTGTCAACACTCGGTGTGATACCACCTTGTTCGCTGCGGTGACCAGTGGAAAAGATCTACTAGTGACTGAACCTATCGTGACCACTCACGAACAAGGGTACCTACAGACCAGCGTGTCAGTGACTGCAGCTTCAAATAGCACACAAACAGGCACAGTTCTCGACAACTGCGACTCATACCTGCCTGCCATCACCCCACCGGCTGTCCCTGTCCTGTACAGGCATCTGGCACCGAAGTCTGCAGCTGCACATAAATTAACCACATGTCTCCTTGAGCTATCGTGATGCAGTTGTGGTGTGAGTGTTGCCTGTTCACTTGATCCTCGATAAACTTGAGTTTACCGACATAGTATCTCATTCGTCTTGCATTTTCTCACTGCACGATAGTTTGATCCTGCCCATCCTCACTTTATGTTATTGCAACAAGTCCACTACCAAAGCAACACGTCTTAATGACAAAAATGTTGCGTCTGGTTTTTTTCGGGTGGTTCTCTTTTTACGTGTTGTAAAAAGTATCCACTCGGTAAAAAAATAGTGGGAAACTATAAGGGCTACTTTCTACCGATGATATTCAGTGAGACAACTCATTTCTAAGTTAGCGTAGAAAATTTATTCTATCTTGTGTGCCGATTTTTTATTTACAATAAATTTTGTGACTTGACCTACGTATTTGTTTGGCAAAACTTATGGTCTTCAGGTATATTGTTAGCTGAAACAATCATTATTCAAATAAGACTTTAAGATGTGTAGAATTGGAAAAGCTAACGCAGATATGAAAATCCCAATACATAAACCCTCCTCGATTCAGAGTCAGCTTAAAATATGACTAGGGTGTGGTAACCACATATCCAAACATCTTTAATGGTTTGGATACTTAAACACACTGCCTTTGCTACAAATAGTAAATAGCGGTTGGAATTAGTAAAACTTCACGCAATGAAAATTAAGGCACATTGCTACCTCTTGGCTTATCGGAATTCGACATGCGTAAGCAATAATTAGTCCTCAGTCAGTGACACATAATTGCCATCCAAACAGCTCATAAATACCCCATACATCGGTTTTCATCAACGTGCCACAGACCTAAAACTAATCACTGTCAAATACCTCGATATTTCACTTCTCGATTGTGACTCCGTCGCTAATGGCAATGATACTTATGCACTTCTAGCAAAAGTCGTCCTCACACTTTTGCCTCTTTCACAAAAATCCTTTCTTTGAACAGATAGCCTCATGCAGTTGGTAAATTCTGCGTGCAGCACTGTATTCTACTGTCGTCACATTAGCCTAACGTAGGCTAATTCGTTCAAATGTTGTAGTACTCATTGCTCAGGTAACTGCCTGATCCTTGAAAAGAGATATGTGTTGGGAGTCTGTTCTTGATGCAGATATGACGCGCAGAATATTGATCTCGTTCTCGTTACATGTTAAAATAATGTATGGAATTTTCTGTCTAAAAACTTAAATTCTCGAGGCCAGTCCGACGGAAGGAAATGTAACCCTTGCAGTTTTTCTTGCAGAAAAAAAAAATTTGCATATCGGATGATGAGGTTCCGTCGTACCCTTTCCGCCCTCACTTCACGGTGCTGGTCATGCTTCCCGCCCATCTCCTCTTCCCCTCCTTCCTCATCCCTCTGTGTGATGTATTTATTACACACGATCCATCATAGTGGTCGTCCTAATGAAATTCTCCGTCCTGTTTCAACCATGCAATTTTTTTCAACCCCTTCCTCTCATGTGTTGTCCTCCAATCCCTGACAGCGGTTGGAGGGCCGGCGCACGTCAGAATATTTCCCGTAACCCCTTTTCCGTTTCCCTCCCCCCCCCCCCCACTTTTCCAGGGGGCATACCAACTCTACCGGTCCTCGTGTGACATTGAGAAAGTGCGTGGTCCGAACAATGCCCGAAACTCAGTGGATGCGCCCGGCAGGCATATCGTGAAAGGGAGGCTGATGAGAGAAATTAGTATCTACTATGGCATGTACCTAGGCATCTTTCCCAAGTTTTGACTTCCTGCGACAATATATGAGCGTGTTTGTAAGCTTTAGTCTCATCTATTTCCCTTGGCGCAAAGAATGATGGACATTTTCTTTAATCTTAGTCAAGTTGGCCGAACATATCATGGAAAATGTCACTGAACTTTCATCAATGCTTATGTAACCCCCCATCGTGCCTGCAAAAAATGAAATGGAAAAATAAAGCAGCAGTCGTAGTTTATTAAAAGGCCATGCTTGAGGAGATGTGGGATGCGGATAGACCGTATGGCTTATCGTCTCGTCTACAGCAAGATTATTGGCGACTGAAATATTGGCTACGGCAGACAGAAATTGGGGAAGGAATCCATTTCTGCATTCACTTGGCAGATTAGTAGGATACTGTACATGCTTTTAGTCTAAAACACACGAAGAATTAAGGAATTTCGAAACATGATTTGAGTGCCTTTTAGGCTCTAAATCAATATGCAGCTCACTTCATAAATGTAGCGACTTTGAATTTGTGTAGTTCATATACAATTACAAAAGTCCAGAGCCACAAAACACACACATATATATGATGCATTTATAGCGTAATGTTCACTAAAACAAAATACTCTCCAGGCGGCCCTTACGATCCACCAAATTATCTGTTCGCATTTCAGGGACGCAGCCTGTATATGTGTCACTAGTTTTTTACTGTTACGTAAAGCATCCATCGGTGCGGTGGCGGGACTGTTTTTCCACGATCGCCTCGCAATTGCAATTTGCCCGTTCGGGCGTCAGCGATGACACAAGGGATGGGCTCGCGCGATCAATGGCGAAGCGAGGCGGGCGAAATTAACGGCAATATTTTTCGGCCGGCCCCGAATCGACCGCTTGGAAAGGGACTGTTTTTAATAAGGGCCATCGGTTTTGATTGAATTATTATGTCAGCACCGAGGAAATAGTCGTTCGTAACGGGCGCACGCGAGTGTGGGAGACGGCACCGCATCCACGCGTACCTGAAACTGTGATCCGGACATTGTAGTAGGAGAATGAGTGCAGATATTACGAAAACCAAATAGGCTTAATGTAGCCTTAAATACGAAATCAAGAAATTATGAAACTTAAAATAATTTTTCTTCTTATTGAATTATATGCCACATTCCCAGATTTTTTTTAATATCCAAGTAATTTTTTAAATCGGGAAAACTTTCGCATTGTAACGTCAGACATAAGTAAGAGTAGGCTACATATAACACCAGGATTTTTCAAATAATTATTGGGCTTATTGTAAGAAATAGCATCTGCGGGAATTCACGGGTCAATAGGGGATAAATTAAAAAAATATTCAATAGAATTGTATGTTGAACGCCAGGTAGAAATGGTACAAAACAGCGACATAACTAATATGTCAGATAAGGAACATATTAAATTGAAGCCTAGCAAACAATGAACTTTTCCCGGCGAAATCAGTATCCGTAATGATAGTCTGTTCTTGGTGGATACTATTTTTTGAAACCTTACTTTGTTTGTTCTTTCAGCCAGTTCATATCCTTCCGCCACTTACAGCGTAAACATTCCCACACGACTAATAAACAGAGTGTATGAGTTCCACAACTCGCAATATTTAATACGTGAGGCTGCATAAAATGTATTTATTGATTATTACTCCAGAAACATGTAGTTTTGTTTATTTAAGTCATTTCGTCTTACATGGAGGCAAAAATATTTGGACAAAGTCATTTTGTAGCAGAATGACTTTTGCGCTGAACCATTTAAGGAAAAATAACTATTTTTTAGGTGGAAGTACAGTAACGAAAAACTAACTGTCTTTGTAAAATAAGTCGGAGGCAATAACGTGCTGGGAAAACGAATTCCGGCAAATTTACTTTCGGTGAAATTATTTTTAGTTAAAACTATTTAATGTGAAATTGGTTAAAGGAACGTTATTTTAAGCAAAACTACTTTTAAACAGAAGGTATTAAGGGCGCCACCTACCTTCGCTTTAGAGTTTTAATAGTGATGGAGCTATAAAGGCGACTTTTAAACACAGATAAAATTGTGCGTTTCCACAACGAGCCAAGCACCGAACTAGCGAACAAATATCTCTATGATCAATTTTAAATATGGGACTTGAAGCGTTGACCACGTAAATTTGTTGGGGGAAAGTCTCTAGCAAAGTTAAGGGCACATCAGTTTGATACATTTTGAAGTACGGCAGTCTGATAATACTGTTTTTAGCCTTGTTGGATGGCTTAGAAACAGCGCCTTTAGTCAGCATGGTGTTTTAACATTGGATTTTCGTCCTAGTCCGAAGTATGTTTTATTTTCGTAGATAGGCACAATGGGCACATGTGGAATAGTTTAGGAACAATGATAGTATTTACTGACATTCTGCAGGACATTTGAAGAGCGGGGTAGGCGACGCATTCCTTCGTCCCAAAGTGAAGAGTCGTGAGTAGCAGGAGAGGAATAAAAAGATCGTTGGTTGTCGCAGGAGTAGAGCGGTAAGGGGATGGGATAGGGTGGCGCCTCCAAGTGAAGTTTTTGTGATATAAGCAGGAGGGTTTTTGGCGAGCGGGAACACACACGCCCTCGCTGGAGGGCTGCTTGGTTTCTGGGAAAGGCCAGCACGGGGAGGGAAAGCTGAAGCCCAGAGAAGGAAGACAGGATCGTTGTTTCGGCGGAGTAATTTATGGGCTCCCGGCAAGCATCTCGTCTCACCTTGAAAACCAACAATGGTGGCAGAGTGGAAACTCGGGCCTTGGCTGGGTCGGTGGGGGAAAGGGGGTTGTTCTTTGTCATGGATATGACGCAAACTGGTTCGCCGCTCTGAAGGCGGGGAAGAAGAGGCCGGGATGCGCATCTGACGACGTTCGCCACCGAGAGTCGCCTGCGGATTTGTGGATTCACCCATATGTCGGGTCGGCCCTCCTCAAGATACTATGCTCGTCTCTGATGAGGTGTTGCCAGAACATACCGCGATTGTAACAACATGCGCCAGGACGTAACGCACTCCCACTCATAACTGAGGAAGACAGAGAATATGAATTTATTAGGTTGTTAATTCCATGTATCTAGCAGACAAGGCTCAGCGGTTTATTTATTTCGTCTTTCATTTTCTTGGTGAAGTTAAGGCTAAAATGCCTTCTCTTACACTTAACCAAATTTTAAACAAATATCACATCCGCAAATGTAGCGATAAAATGAGTTGTAACTAGAAACAATACAAAATAGTAACTAAATGTATTAAATTTACGTAGTTAAAATAAAATAAGCTGACTGCTGCGACGAAACTTAAATGAAAACAAATCAAAATCCTGGACCATACTGGCAGCTTACAGCATACATAGAGTACTAGAGTACTTGCCTCCCCCTGGGTTCGATTCCCGGCGGGGTCGGTTCCCGGATTTTCGCATGCGTACAGAGGAAAAGCTTTGCTACAGTTAACAATACATAAGTTTGTATATTGCGAGACAAATATGTATTTTATCCAACAAAATTTTTGCTGTCTAAAAAGTTTGTGCAACGCGTTAAAAAATTGGTTTTATTGGTCTAACAAATTGCACGTTTAGCGGGACTAAACCCTCCATCTGAGGGCACAAAATCAGCCAGTTAACAAATATCACATGCACAAAGGTAACAATAAAAATTAGTTGAAACGTAACTAGAAGCATTAAAAAAAAGTAACTAAGAATATTAAATGATCAGTATTAAAATGAATCGAGTAGGCAGCTGCGAATAAACCTAAACGAAAATGAATCTAAATCCTGGAATAGACTTGCAGCTTACAGCATGTATTATCGACAAGTTATTCAACAAACAAGAATGAGATAGAAATACAAATGACTTGTACAGTTAAGTGTAGTAGAAGAGAAAAAATTTAAAGAATAACTACGTTTACAAATCTGAAACACTAGCACCAAAATAAATAATAATATAATTTACTTTAAAATTGATTCATAAAACTGTAGAAAAAATATGTACATAATTACAGAACATGTGATGTAAGGCAGAGAGAAATTTAACGAAAAAGTAAAGGTCTTACTAATGTGTGGGTGACATGAATTAATGGAATCATCTGCGAATTGTCTTGATATGTTTGATTGTTTTGCGCTTGACGGTGATTAGTGTTGTCGAGTTCCTGATTTTCAAAGATAAATTATTCCAAGCTCTTGCAACAGAAACAGTGAAGGAATTATCATGTACCTGAATTTTGTGAGCAGGAATAGTATTGTTTTTGTTATTGGCCTCATGAGGTTTCGTAGATCGTGACTTCACTAGTTACATTATTTAAAAAAATACTATTTTAATGTACCTATAATTTAGTAATTTCGCCTGGAGGTTCAATTCCAGGCGGTCATTTTACCCAATAGCTAAACTTTGCTGGCGTGTAGGTAACGAATCTAAGTTATTTTCGTTCCTAATTCCTCTTGTTCTTTGATATTGTCATAGACAGTAGCTGATTTTACCCGGTCATCAAATTATCATATGTGAAATAAAACCACGCAAACTATCTCTATGTAATTTCAAATTTTTTTTTTCGGCGAGATACATACCTTTAAAGGTTTTTCAAGCACAAATATGTCAGTTGTATGGTTCTGATTTTGGAAACACGTATCATGCGTTCAAGACCGGCCTGAATGTTGACGACGGCATGCGTTCAGACATAATCACCAGCGATTAATTTTTAATCTTGCCCTTTTTTTAACCTGTCACGTTAAATAGCTTCATTTTTCCAGACGACAAAGAAGAATGCAGAGCAAAATTTTAAACCTAGATGTCTAATCTTTTCAAAACGTTTATTTTAAGACAAGGAAGACTGTTTTATGTTAAAATTAATGAGTTTTTCTAGCCGCGTAATTAAGGAATATGAATAATTAGCAGCTAGGCATTATATGGCTAAAAAAAATGTGAAGCATTAAAAATCGTGTACCAAATGAATAATTACACAATTTCGTAACACTAAGTGCATACATAATTACACAACAATAATCAAATGTTCGTGTTCGTGCTTGAAGACCCTAAAATCGTTGCCTCCAAAATAATGGATGAGGTACTGGGTGACGGTGAAAGGGCCTGGTGGGGTTGGGGGGGGGTGTATTGGAGGCCTAGGAAGTGGCTAGTACACATTACGTTGGGATGAGTGATTGATCAAATGAGATAATCTACTGTGAAAGTTGAGTGGGCGTTTTCCGAATTGAATTTCATTAAAACTACTGGCGCTATTTGTAAGCCCCTTGAATACTCCACTGAAGTAATACTTTTTGTATTCTACTAAATCAAAACACACTGTCGAATAGAACAATACCTAGATGTTCAATACTAATCTTCAAAGATAATACTTTCTAACTAAAATATCTTCTGTCCTGTACCTATCTTAGCTCAGCCATACAGACTTTTAATATACTCACAGGCCCTACTTTATACTAGAAGACTTTCGACTTGTTTTGCAAGAATTGTTTGCCATTAAAAATTTAATATCAAATAGAACGTGCTAAAGATGTGTACAGCTTGGTTTTTACAACAGGCATCAATTCTAACGTTGTTGAAAATGTCTTGATTAGCCTGATTTATAACATTGTACGAAACATTCCGCTGCAGTTGTTTTCCAAACAAATGGTTTGTAAAAACAAAACTGAAAATACATCTGACCAATGTGTGTTGTTTTCTGGATTTGGCGCATACCCTTACAAGCACCTCTATAAATTTATCAATGTATAATAAATACGGTTCTCTGAAAGTTGCATTTGACCAGTAAGACATGGCTATTGGCTGTGTTGATCAGCGATAACTCTATCATTTCAACTGCTCGTGCCACACCCGAAATAACCGAAAGTAATTGAGATTTAGGAAGAATACACAATTAGTGGAAGGTTGAACTATGGACAAGTAGTTGCAGCTGAAACAAGGCGTGTCGAATCAGCCTTGTTCGTACTTAATCGTAAAATGCCTGCCTAATATTTTAATGGCAATTTGATTGAAAGTAAAAGGCGCACTATGTTTCTAATTTTGTCATAATCTATTTTGTAATATTGTATGTCTCCCACAATTTTCTTGAAACATGTCTTATTTAATTTTGTTTTCATTCTTTTTTTAGGATGTTATACTTTAATTTAATGATTTTTGTATGCTTATATAACATAATCTAAACATTTATCGAAATCTAACAACACAGACAAAAAAGTAGTAATTATTTCTAAATTTAATTGTAGTGTGCCGATTTATTTCTTGAAAATCTTTAAAACTTTCTTAATTGCTCCAACATTAGCTCTTTCTAAGAAGGAACATTAAGTCATTTAGGGATAATTTTTACGGCAGATAAGCTTGACTGAAACTAAGGTGATCATTCCATCAATGCTCATAGTAAAACGCATTCTCTTTAAACCATTTACACTCATATAAACACGCGTATTCGCAATTCTTTCACTGTCTTGGTTGCTTGGCTGTGGAATAATTCGTCTGCAGTTGTGAGGAACTTGACAACACTAGCCACGTTTGAAAGTAGAACTATCGAACAAATAAACATTTGGGCCGATAATACGATTTAATCTGTACTATTATGTTTTATTCACACCCTTTCTATGTTCTACGTAATAATTATTTCTTAGTTACACTGAAACTACAAATTTAATAACCAATCGCTAGAAATATAATTTTACTTAGCGACACTAGAATTTAGACGTTTGATTTTTCTCGACGGAAATACCTAATTATAGATTAAAATGAGGAGAACTTATACAGGCAACTAGCTATAGTTTTAAAATGGGCTGTATAGCTATGCAGTTAACAAGTGCTTTTATTGGTTATTTTAATGGTTATTATAAGATGAAGAGTTCACCTCGAAAGCTTTGTTAACACTTCGAGTGGTTTTGTCGCAAGTAGCTATATTTTTTTGCTTAAATAATTTTATTTTTTTAGGCTATACGAGTAAAACATTTTGTACAATATTTGCAAGTCCGATACATGCATTGACACATATAATTTATTTTACGTGTACCCTTATTCTGTTTCGGTATTTGGTTTATACAGTATAACGTGTCCATTTTTTAATGTAAGTGCTAAATCACAACTTCCGCAATTTTCTTCTGCTTAAAACAAAATTAATGAGGAGGCTAGTTGCGTGAACTTTGTTTCGTTCGACCGTTTGTCTTTGGCCTCCCATCTCGCAACAGCCAACTTCCGCTTGGAAAATCTTTGCAGAACAAATTTACATGTAAAAACGCTAACTAACACAAACCCCGAGAAATTGAAGTTTTCTCAAATTATTCCCATTTATCGTTCTTCCTCATTTCTTGGTTCTCTGCCGCAGTTGCGTGCGTTCTTACGGGCTGGCTGGGAAGGGTAGGCATGGTTAATTCCTAATTCTTCCGCTTGGTAATCGTCAACCCCATTTAACTCAAGCCGACTTCCATCCCAACCCCTTCTCCATCTAACATTCTAGACTTATAAGGACGACGAAACGGATGAGAAGTTTTCGTTTCTGCTGGTGCTGTTCCAGGCGTTTGTAAAAGAAACATCTCTTTAGGTTGAGTTATTTTTGACTTTCGTTTACAATAGCACCATAAATTAATTTCGTTATTTCTGTGGCTGAGATAAGATTGTAACTAGAGCTTCCTGATTTTTTTATTAAATTTCTGATTGAATTTCACACAAACTTAGTTCAGTGCTTTGCGTGCTCATCAACAGCTCTGCTTCATGGTTATTGGCAGATTTCTAGTGCAGCCTTGTCGCTCAGTTTTATTGAGTGAGTGAGAGATTTTAGTCAGCGCTTAACATCGAGGTCTTCAACACTGTGGAGGGGTGACATGAGGTGAGTATGGAGCAGCGCCGGAATTAAATGGCGGGGGAAACGGGAGATCCCCGAGAAAACCCGCCGACCAACGGCATCGTCCGGCACGATTCCCACATGCGAAAATCTGGGGCCCGACCTCGCCGGGAATCGAACCCGGATCGCAATGGTGGGAGGCGAATTGTCTGACCATTCGGCCATATTTTTATTGCGATATGACTACGATCATTTCAACAAGTTCATGCAATATTATTTTCACAAAGAAAATTATTGGCTCCAATTAGGCTTACAACAGCGATTTAAAATAAATAAGTCGTTCGTTGAATGGTTTCATGGGCGTATCTAAATTCGGACTAGTGTCTCAATACTTACTAACTGCTGCGCTTAAATATAATACTTTTCCAGTCTTAAATTCTTTACCCATAATCCGTTTGTTCTGTAGTTAATGATTTGCTACGATTCGTTTAGTGTACAGTTACAGTATTAATTTCAAACGAGACAAAATTGCACTCGAAGGAATCTTGTTCTCTCATAAACTGATTGACCTAATGTTTACTGACTGTATGTGTACATTATCGAAACATCAGTCCAACATGTCTATACCCAAAGGTAGTCGAAGATCTTCAGTCTTTGGTTAGTTCGTTAAATGTTGCAGGGGAAATCTCAACTTCCCTTTTTCTTGTGGTGGTTTAAGCCTTGCGCGGCAAGTTGAGAAAAAAATTAACTCTTTATTTTTATGTTCGCCGGGCGCCAACATCCTCGGCGTAGGAAGCCAGAGAGAAGTAGGAGGGAGCGAGAGAGAGGCTCCCGTGACGTATCTGGACCAGTAAGCTGCGAGAGGGATGCTGGGAGGGGAGAAGCCTGTCGTCTTGTCTGGAGCCGGACAGCTGTTGCCATGGCAACTGTTCGGGGTTGATTTACGGCCCACGGTATACAGGCCTCCCTCCGTCACAGTACAGGGCTGCCCCCCTCCCCTGAAACCACTCTCTCCCAGCCACCCCCGCGCTATCAATCAATAACAGGCAGTGCGCGTTCCTTGGCCAGCCTCGCGAGAGATTCTGCCCTTTCCCTGTGCGTTCCCGTCCTGGTTGGCTTGCATCGTGTTCTCCTTTAACCCTTTTAACATATTATCTCAGAGAATTCTCGCTCATGCTAGACTCGCTGCAAGATTCATAACTTATGGTCAGTGCTAAAGTCGGAAGACAGCTACGAATGTTATGCTTATAACCATGCAGTAGGCTAAGTAGAGTTATTTTAGAATCTTTCACTGTTTTTCACGTGGGCTAATTGGTATTCCTTTCTTAGGGGTCACTAAGCGAGTTGTTGTTCGCAATAACTCTGCATGACAAATCAATGAAAAATTCCATTATTATTTATGCCAAGCAGTTTACCACGGCTATATCCTATACTTTGTCGAAAATAAAAATTTGGATGAAACAATTGGAATAACTAGGCCTATTATTGCTCAAAAACTGAGGAAAAAAATAAAACTGTCTAACACTCCCACTTAAGTTCTGGCTAAACTCTCGTAAATTCTATTCTGTTCGTTCTGTGCAACTTAGGCTATATCTCCTGATCAAGCAAGAGGTTCCACCTTGCACGAGAAATTCCCGTACGTGGTTTTGCACGAGCTCGGAACATCGCACTATTTCTGCGCGTACCTTGCGTCGGCTTTAACAGGATTCATCATGCAGGTGTAAATAATTCACACCTTCCACTCGTGCCCGGACCGCGGACCGTTTAGTTCCTGCCCGCACGTGTGCTTCTCGTTGGAGGGTTTCAACACAAGAGCAGCTATTAGCCTATCCCTCTCTTTATCTCTTTTTGCTCTCTGCCTCACATGGCATAAACATCTTCTATCACTCGTCCAGTAATGTGCGTTAATCCTGAATGTAAAAATGGTAGTGATAAAAATTCATTGTAAAATAAATGTCACAGAAATCGTAAGTAAAAATCTAACGGCAGTTACATTGCAAAGTTTCATGTTAAAGTTAAGTTATTTGTCGCAGTAAAATGTATGTTGAAGTAGTTAAAGTGTATTTACAGTGCACACTTGAAGGGGTTAGAATGAAAGTGAAGTAAGTCACTTTTTTGATTGCATTGGCGTTATTGCATATTGGCTTCATTTTTCATGTACCATGTTTAAATATAAGTGAGTTAGTCAGGACTGCCTTCGTTAATAAGTTAACATGTTGGATGGTTAGAAAATCAATTTAGTTTTTTTTATGTTTTCCTACGTAAAATAACTTTATTCTACACAACTAAGCAATCCTGACTTCACTTTCATTCTAACCCTCTCACTTGTAAAACTCTATTCCCATTGTAAAATTCCATTTTGTGTTTTAGGATACGCCGTTTTGCATAAAGTCGGAATTTCAGTGGGCTGCAAACAGTATGATTATTGGCAGAGATGTTTTAAACCATAAGTTAGAGCTTGAACCAATGCAAAACTTTAGCACCACGACCGAGTACTTTCCCTTTCAATGTGCAGTATATAGGGGCTATCTACGTAGCGTGTGTGGTAGTAGTAGAGTATAAAATTTGATACGAACACGGGTGCCCAAGAACTAAATTCAATGAACAATGTAAAATTGTTTGAAATATCATGAAATTAAATGAAAAAAAAAAAAAATTTTTTTGACAAATAAAACTCAGCATGTTTCATTTTCTCACTAGCACGAAAAATTCCACACTAAAACGCAAGCAAATGGGTCCAAAAACCACTACATTCGATAGAAATCCCACGGGAAAAAGCTATTGAATTACAATTATTTTCATTGACTTAGACGTTTTTTCCATTAAATTTTAGAATTTATTAAGCATGTTCTAAACGAGGAAGTTGATTTTTTTCCTTCTTCCAGAAATTAATGTTTTTAAATTATTTTTCTGGGGTTTTGGAAGATTTTCGTGTATTTTAGCGAGAAAAAAATAAATGTTAAACTTTTGTGTTCATATCCGCTTTATACTCTTCCCGTATTTTTACCCCTCTTGTAACCGTGGTTGATGTTAACACACTGAACTCGAATTCTTTCTATTCCCTGTCCGTACATCCTGATTTCGGTTTTCCGTGGTCTTCCAGAATCACTGGACGAGAATGCTGGAAAGTTTTTAATATATGCCTTAGCGGATTCATATCCTGTTTATGTCTCTCTGAGTCACTGGTTTTGTCTCTAATTTTGTCTCTAATGACCTCGCGTCGACGAAATGTTAAGTCCTTTCAGCTATATAGGCCTCTTAGTAAAACACTTTTTTAACCCCCGACGCAAAGAGAAGGGTGTTATAAGTTTGACGTGGCTGTCTGTGTATCTGTGTGTCTGTCTGTGGCACCGTAGCTCCTAAAGGAACGAACCGATTTTGATGAGGTTTTTTTGTTTGAAAGCTGGCTTTATCGAGCGTGTTCTTAGCTATGATTCAAGGAAATCTGTTCTGCCGTTTAAACATCTTCAGCTCTTTTCTAGTTGTTTTTTTTTTTTTTACAGTGAATGTGAGCAATTCTACTGGTCTGATCGATTTGAAATTTAGTATCCTGTGAGTCGGTTTTTTTAATTTTCAGTTTAAGTCTTAATTATTTATTATTTCCATATATGCCACGTTACTAATGAGAGATTATTATTATTATTATTATTGTGTTCCAAGTTTTGCAGGCACAGAATAAAATTCACACAAGAACGTAGAGTAATAAAACTGGAATGAAGACCGAGGAGAACGATCAACTGGCGGCTCACGTCTGCGAGCGCTGTTTGATCTGTGACGTGCCCGTGATGAGTTATTTCCTCACTTAACGGCATCAATCACAGTTCTCGCCCTAAACGTTCGCGGGCCACGATTCAAAGTAACGGGTCGCGCCAATCCGTCATCCAATCATGAAAAATTAAACACCGGGCTTCGTTTTGAAATCAATGTAGTCACGAAATATATCTTCCCCCCTCCCCTTTTTAAAAACCTTGCTCCAGCGTAAGCTGGCTCGGACATAAATAAAGTTTCGACAACTTGCTACACATTTTTAAAGGTTTCCCAGTTGACAGGTTTGCCAGTCTGTATCAACATTAATCATCACTTCATGGATGGGATATTTTATTTCGTTGTATTTAAATATAACGGAGAATAATTTAATTCATTTTATTGATTGCGTTACATATTTAGCATGTATTTATATGATCGTCGTAAAATAAGCCCTCATTCCTAACAGGAAGAGATCTAGGGAGGGGACAGTTGCCACGGGCTAGGTTAAAAGGGATGTCAGACTGGCAGAATGTCCGAATGTTTGCTTTAGTTTAGGAGATAGTACAGGAAAAAGATAAATATTGGGGGGAAAGTTGGAGCTCAGAGCTAACTCCTTGCCTCAAATAATAATAATCCTACTAGGGCCTACGTCTTGAAGGATAATCTAATATATTATGAACGAGTTTGGCAAGGGACAACTTCCACCACTATAGTTTAGCGTTGGTATCAGAAAGTGGACTTTTTTTATTCTGATGCTTATGAAGAAAACTTCGGGCGCAAACCCGAACATTGCCGAAGGGCGAAGTTTTCGCCATAAGCGGCAGCATATTAACAGCGGCGAAAATTTTTTTTACCGAACTAATAACATTGGGCGGTATAACCTGTGGTAGCATTAACCTTACCTCGAGTGCTGTTTTAAACCTGGGACCACTGCTGATTCCTGTGTAAATGTTACAGAAGATGCTGGAAAAAATTTTCGGTATAGTAATTGGTTCACGGCTCTATGTGATCAGATATATGCGGCCACTGCAGTTAGGATAAATTCTTCAATTGAATGACTGATGTGTTAATGCGATACTGCTCTCGTAACGTGATAAATAACATTCGGGGTATACTAGCGTCCCCAATTACATTCGTGCTCGCTGTGATCCTTTGTTGAATATTGTAACAACTGAGGATGCAGAAACCAGAGAAGAAGGTTCTATTTTATTTTACTTATTCACGGAGGAACCCTGCTGCAGTTATGTATTTTTTTTACTGGGGGACATAAGTTGGCGCAGTGGCTAGCCTACCACCATTGCGGTCCAGGCAGGATTCCTGGTTGGGTCTGTCCCTGAAATTTCGCATGTGGGAATCGTGCCGGACGATGCCGCTGGTCGGCGGATTTTCTTGGCAACCTTCACTTTTTTCCCGACCCCTTCATTCCGACGCCTCACCATTGTAGGAGCCTCATTCCATGTCATCCTTCGGAGTAAGCAGGTGCCCATGGTTACCTAGTTAAAATTCTGCATCCGGTGTGCCCATTTTCGCCACATCCAGTTGCGTGAAATTGATTGGGACACCAGAACAAGCAGTAGATCCTGATGAGCGATCAATTACAGGGGTAACATGCCATTCCATTCCCTACCTTCAAACTTTCATATAAAATTGTCTTGTGATTGTATTTTCCTCTGAGTGTTTAAATGTTAAAAAATATTGATTATATTTTGTTATTTATTTATGTTTTTTTCCTATTATGAGTGCAGGTTTATGTTTCCCAATACTGAGTATCTAAAATCTATAACAGGTTGGTATAGCTTCGTGCCGATTGGGTAGTCCCGGTAATATTTTATATCCTATGATACTCGTGCAAGAGGAAAGTGTTGGTATACGGATTTTCTCGGGAATCTTCCATTTCCGTCGCTATTTCATTTCGGCGAAGCATCGTCCACCCTCGTTGGCTGTCAAAACTTCGCGGAAACGTCTTCACGTCACTTCTAGTTCCCCTTCTTTTACACGGGGGTTCCACTGCCATTGCCGTGCAAGCCGGTCACAGACGGTACTCTTGAGAATTTTTTCGGTGCCGGGAATTTTTGCCGACCCTCGTCGCGGCGGTGGAAAAATGGCCCACATTCCGTGGCGTGCAACGAGGTCGTATCGATTTAACTTCCGCCAGGAGGGACTCTTCCCTTCCCTTGGTGGCTGGCGCGTGACTCTGGCGGCGACGACGCCTTATCTCTCCGTCCTAGTGATAAATCATGCATATAGGGACGTGCGTGCGCGCCTGAAAAAAAAAAAAACAGGTCCGGCTAGAGTATCCTGACCAGCGCATCGACACGCCGTCTGTTGGGCGACCTTTATCAGCGGTGCCGTTGGTGGTCAACTGTACGATGTATATGATGTTTTGGCCCGCCGCGGTGGTACAGTGATCAGTCTTCGTGTTCGACTCCCGGTGTGGTATCTCCCAACCTTCGCATATGGGAAACGTGGCGGACGTTGACCCGGCAGGCGGATAGTCTCTGGGCTCTCCCTTTTCTCCTCCCTTGCGTTCCGTCGTAGCTCCGTACTTATTTATTTGTGTCTTTCGTTATGGCGGGTCCGCGGTGGCCGAATGTTCAGACCATTCGCCCACCAAGGCAATCCGGGCTCGATTCCCAGCGAGGTCGGTCCCCGGATTTTCGCATGTGGGAATCGTGCCGGACGAAGCCGCTGGTTGGCGGGTTTTCTCAGGTATCTCCCGTTTCCCCCTCCCTGTCATTCCGGCGTTGCTCCATACATAATGCCACCTCTCACCAGCACTGAAGACCCCGACGTTAAGCACTGGCCAAAATCTCTCACTCAGTCACTTCCGTTATGGCGAAATTAAGGCGTCAAACCATTTCTTAGACATTGCTAACCTAAATGTATGGACATTCGACACAAAAAAATGTATATCTAATGTAACATTTAAAAAATGTATAGTACTTGATTAAACAAAAAAACTGGGTTATGTATTACACATTACTGTTATTAATAATATGCACAAAATAATACTTAAGTAATTGGCTACACAAGGGGTGTTGGGGGGGATATTTGCAGCTACACACAAGCAATATACGTTCGCAGATAGCTGGTGTGATTTAAGGCGCATAAGCGACTTCGAAACAAATTGTTTTGCAACTTTTAATTTAAATATTAACTGTGTTGCCGACTTCCTTATTTTGGGCAGTAATTTATTCCAGTCTCGTGAAGGCTGTACTATGAACGAGTTAGTATATAACTTTCTCTTATGGATGGGTATCCATAGCTGGATATCTTTATTTGACCTAGTGCTGAACCTATGGTAATCGCTAAATATCATCTCTCTGATAAGCGCTGACCAAATCTCTTCACGTTACTATACCTTGAATGCTTAAAAAAAAAACCTGTAAAATTAATTTTCTATTTTCTGACTCACGAGACTTTAATTCCCCTAAACGCTCTTTAGCAAAATATGCGATTTCACTAGTTGCTTACCTTAAAGGCGGTGTTGTTCAACTGAGTGTCTGCTTTGAAGCATATTGATGATTATATCGCTGCAACTCTATTGTTAATGGATACAGATTTATCGCAAGAATGTTGACTGTTTACTGTGTTTCAGTAATGTAATATATCCATATCTGACTTTTTTTTGTTATTGACGTGTATGATAACTCTGGTACACCGCTACTGAATATTTCTGATTCGTCTTTAAATAGTTGCTACGTAACCATTCTTAGGAGTCTGCAGTATACTGCCAGAATATAACTATATAGCAGAACCCAGATATTAGAGATGATGGTATATCGCGAAAATTTTTTGTGCCAACGTTCCTTTCAAATTCTGTACTTTCTTGTATCATTTTTTATTTTTGATGATATACATCTGACACAACGTATTTGTCTGTAGACCAATAATAGGCATACAATATTACAATAGCGGCATTTTTATTGGCTTAGTCAAATAAGGCAACAGCTCTACGTACAAACGAAAGCTAGTAAATCCCGTGATAGACCATCATCTCTTCCGATTATGTATCGACTATTGGTTGTTCGTTGGTTACTACTCACGTGAGTGGCCAGTTAAATGTCTGACAGTCTAAAGTGGCAATTCCAGACACTGGTGCGAAAGAGGTCTCCCTCAAGGGCGACATATGCCATGCGTTGTAGTGGTATTTCAGTGTATTAGGAAATATACTGTTTACGTATATCTAATCTACGTGCGAGTATTGGGGTAATTGACTAAAAGAAAATACACTCCAAGCGAGCCTGTAATGTTATTGGTGAGACACCGCCCATAATCGCTTATATGTTCTCCAATATAGCTAAAAATTACATTATACTGTCGCACCTCGTGCCCCTGCTGGACGAGACAGAGGTGAGGCAGAAGCAGGCTCGGCATGTTATTAGACACGAAGAGTTGAGAAGATTTACCGGTGGGAATTTGGTGTGGTATCACAATCACGCCTCTGTCCTGTTGGACTCGCCACTCTGGCATATATATATATATATATATATATATATATATATATATATATATATATATATATATATATATATGTCTTGCAACAATAATCAGGCTGGGTTGCTAATACATAGATCCTATGGTGGGGTTCCGGACTGACTTTCAAAGGTCGACGTATTTCCCAGCATGCTGTATACTTCCAAGAAAGTTGCTCGTACCAAATATGGCCTGCGATGGTTGGCAGATCTCGCGGATGAGTCGAGTTCTCTACCCCAGTAGCAACATTTGGTTGGGCCAACGTTGTATTTACGTGTGTTTTCAAACACAACATATTACCAAAGGTTCCAACCAATTTTGACCGTTGGCCCAACGTTGGTTGCTACTGGGGCAGCGAGGCGATTCTGGAAGCCCCGAAATGTCGTCTTGTTCATAGGTGAAAACTTAGGGGCTCAGTACCTTGTAGGTGCTCTGAGAGATCAGCATGAAAGCCCCAGTTTCGTGCTGTGCTGATCGTGAGTTGGCATCACAGTGGCAAAGGTAGAAACTCCTGCCTACGAGAAAACCCGGAGGGTTTCCGGTGGTGGAAGGTCCTAGCTACTCTTGAATTGTTCCTTAAGTCCAAGTAATAAGCCCAGCCGAACGGCAGTGATCGCGCTTGAGTACGTGGGAAAACTGGAAGCTTTCAGTGCTCTGTGAAGGAATGTTGGTCTGGTATGCTTAGTGATAGAATGCGCCATGCGCCACGATTCGGTTTTGTAGAGGCTGGATAGGTCTCTACTTCTTTGGATTGTTGTCAGGAAAGAGTGTAAGTTCTTCCTGGCGAGAATCTCCTGGGCGATAAGCTTGTTCTGACTAGTAAGCATTCGGGATCAGGTACAGAAGAACGGGCATGTCAACAAACAACCGGGTGAGACCAGAAAACATGCCGTACCTCATGTAGGCTACTAACCGGATATACGAGAAACTTAGTTGTAATACTGCATTGAAATTTGCTGCGTATTTTCGACAGGAAAATTATATACTCACCGTTTAAAATCTCGTTATTTTTAGGGGTTCGACGGAAAGCTTGCACACTAGTTCATTGTTTCGCGCAAAGTAACGATGGAGCTGTTGATAAGTTTGTGTAAACTTTCGCCCTTACCATTCACACAATTCTCTGCAATGAAACTCAAAGCAGGCAGCGACTGGAAAATCTGGTAGATTGTTATGATGTTGATTTGTATTTGACAGACCCCACACACATGCAGTGATGTATCTGGAACGATTCGTCAGTAACTAGTTATTGATAGTAACGAGAATTAGCTCGACAGTCACGAAGAAATTTTGGCAAACCCGACACATAATAATGTTGCATGTTGGCCTGGCTTGAGACATGTTGCATTGTATCGGGTGGACAGCCCTATGATTCAACCATACAGACGTCTTTGGAATTCCCCATGACAACTTGTAAACGCCTTCCTATACATGACTTTTGACAGGTGTCAGTGAGGTAATATCTATTCTTAGACCTCTGGTCATCATGTTGCACCGCCGATTGACGTCACTAAATGGGCCATATAAAAACCTCAGAATTGCGAAATAGGGAGAGTCTTTTGAAGTCTGTTGGAGACCCATGTGAGTGTGAAGTGAGACCCGAGTGTGGTATGGGTCGGCGTCGGCGCCACTAGGGCGACGATGGACGGCGGAGGAGACAAACACTTGGGGTGTTCTGTTGGCGGCGAAGACAGCACGAAACAGCGTTGGGGGGGGGGCGGCATCATGGCGGCGATGGCAAGTGTCGAGGCCCGGTAAAACCAGCGGGATGCTTAAGGGGACTGACAAAACTTGGAGTGCTGTGTCGGCATGGTGGAACTGACAAGGTGCAGCGCATTCGGGGGCGGAAACGCGACGGCGGTGGTCGGCGTCGAGGCTGAGTAACATTAGCGGGCTGCAGAAGGGACGAACAACACTTGGGGTGTTGTATCGGCGGCAGCAGTGAAGAAGGTGTCGGCGTGCTACAGAAAGGTCGTAAGCTGTGGAGAGGAACACTGGAGGTGTCGTATCGGTGAGAGCAGTCAATGACAACTTAGGAGAGTTCGCTATTGGTCCTGCTAGAAGGAGGTGCTAAGCTTGTGGAGAGAGACTGGTGAAGACATCTTGGTGATGTCAGAGTCTACTGGGAAGCTTCAGGCACATACATTCGGAGTGGTACTGTGCGAAACAAGAGGACTGCTGCGTAAGTCGACGGACAAACCGAAGACCTCTAAAGTGAAGGCAGTGGTGCACTCGGGTGCTGCGCAGTACATGGTGAGCCATAACCACTTCGGACTGTTAAGGTTGGACATTGTCACTATTTGAGAAACTGTTATTTATATATATATATATATATATATATATATATATATATATATATGACTGAACATTTATTGTAATTTGTAGGCTTTAATTAACTAATGGTAAACATTTGTGTTAGGTAATTATTAAAGTTAATTGACGTTTCTGTGGCGCAATTATAATTGTGTGCGTAATAAGGGTGCTGTGAAAGTCACAGTTGATTACTGTTTGTGTATTTTTGTAAGTTTTGTGAGCTAGGAAATCAGGAACTTAATGAAACTCTTTTAATTCTAATCATAAGACTTTTATCCCAAAGAGCTCAGAGAATTGCCCGCATGTACATTTTGCAAACTTGTAACAATATGTTTGTGTTACCGTGTGGATGTTAACACATTTCGGAACAACACACATATTTAATTTGAAGAAAATGTTTCATAAAATTCAGCTACGATGCCATTTACAGAAGTAACTCAAGTGTATCACAATGTGATACTGAACACTGAAGCACGACATGCGTATTGTGAGTATTTTTTCCTCAAAATAGTCAATTTATATAAATTGTGGTTCACTTCATACCGTAAGTCAGCAAAATGTTAAACACTAATAGATGGTTACTTTTATGTGTTACATCCGCACTATGAATGACACACCAAATAATTTAAAACATTTTCGGTGATGATTTGAACCTAGCAACCTTAGCATAACATGCTCGGATTTTATGTATTACAACCTACGTATGCTTAGAAAAAAATAAAAGCGTATTTAAATGTCAATAGACCATCAATAAAGTGAACATTTATAGTCGCCTTCGGCAGTCATGTTTAGAGTGAACCAGTGATGATTGCCGCTCAACTTTTATGTATGCGAGTGAAGGCTGGTAGCTGGCGACTGGCGGCGCGCTCAAGTTATGTTCAGTGACATGTACATTCTGTTCTGCGTCACATCTCTGGTAGTAGGCGTGGAAGGAGGTTCTCTCGCGGAGTATCTGGATGCCGTCCAGCCAGCCTGTAAAGTGAATAAGGCCATGGTTAGAGCCTGTAGCGTGCTGAGAGGAGTCTACTGCACGAAGCGCAACATTCTACAACTGTAGCGAACGCACTTGGGTAGGATTACAAAATTTCTGTACCCGTCGCTGGGTTATTTTTTCAGCGAGAATTAAGGTTCTTATTTAAAACTGTACCCGTGCAGCTACTTAAAAAACGCCTGTGTTATTACACTTATCTTGCAGTGTAGGTCTCGCGGCGTAAAACGAAAACTGTAGCAGTTAGCTCACAATACAGTTGGGGAACTAATAATACTCAAAATAAGTTCTGCATAAAATAGTTATTGGTGAAAGTGTATGGACCACAGATTATTGGGAAAATTGACTGAATACACACACCATATTAAACATCAACACATAGTGCACTAAACATACAAATCCAGAGCAACCAATAGAAAGGTGTACAACCTACTCGCTCGATACGCGGGTTTTTGAACAATGTCGGTAGTTGTGGTCTTAACAAACGAAATGAGATAATTAATCGAAAAATATACAGATTAAAGGTTAATATAAAATACGCTTTTTTGTTACTATTACCATAAACCTGGGCAACTTTTCCCGGATGGAAACTTTTTGACATTCAAAATTTTGATAATCATGTCCTTTAGTGAAGAAAGTTTCAAACGTTAACTAGATGGATGATATGAATTTTTAGAAGCACTCGGCCCCAATTATCTATGAATTTACCTTTACCAAAAGACTCCCATTTAATAGTCTGGCTAGGACAAAGTCATCCCGCAATGAGTCAAAGTAACTCAGGTTTACGGTACCTGTATTAAATATTTAAAAAAAATTTATTAATGAAATTATATTTACGAATTCACTGTGGACTATTTTGGTATTATTTTTCAAGTTTCTTTTACAATTTGTTTTGTGTTGATAGAAAAGTGTTCCGGTAATATTTCAGGACGGTTGAAGGCAGATAAGCAGTGTACTATCTGAGGAATTTCAGACAGTTAATGACAAGATTCGCGATGAGGATTAGAGGTTTAGCACCCGGGCTGGGTCACAGAATGCGATGGCATACAGATGTGAAAAGGTGCAGCAGAGCCTATGACGTAATATTACTTTTCTTTTTTATTAGCTTTGTGTTCAATTGGCCACTGCATGTTATAGCCTCGTTCTAGAGCGTTCGTGAGGAGCTGATCATTGGAGAATGTTTTTCCGCCATATTGGTGGTCATTACGCCACAATGTCGGTTCGTGCAGCTTTAGTCCTCCACGCATGTGGTAGTTTCGCTTCTGTATTCCTACGCGCTCAATTGCAGATACCAACATCGCTTACTGTAATTCAAACTATTCAAAATTTACTTTAAATTATTACAGTTAAGTTCTTGCGGGAACAACACTAGCATTGCTGATTTTGTTTTCTGTTAGGGAAAGCTGTTTATTCTGATACATCCGCTGTACTTATTTTACTAACGCAACGTAGATTCACGACAGACAGGCCTGTTGGTTTAATTTTATTTGTATGAAAAGTAAACTTTGTTTTTATAGCTCTTAAAAGACTGCATAATACTGAAACCATATTTTATATTTTCATGTTGACCTGAGGCAGTGGGTGCATTTAGTAATCTTAAGTAACCAATGTTACAGATGCTGTAATTATTTCCAATCTAAGTGTTCAAACGACAGTTTTCCTGTCCCATTTATTTTGTTGAGTTAAAAAATATTATGGACCTAAATTTTCATATTTGGCACAGTTAATTTAGGTGAAAGCCTGTTCGCTGTAAATCATCATAGGAGATCTATAGTGTTGGGTAATAGTAACGGTAAACAAGCACTAGAAACAATTATATATGTAAAGCAATAGACTTGTTCTATAATTCTGAGGGAGGAACTAAATGTTGTTAAAATGTTAGTTTGGCGATGTGATAATGTTTTCTGTTCGAGGGTCATAGTGTTTTGCAGCATGATTTATATAAACACTAGCTACCCTTAGAAATGCATTAACTCTAGGTCCTGCAGTTTGGGCTGTGCGTTGATGAGAGAGCGAGTGGGACAATTTTTTATATAAAGAGATTATTCAAAATGTGACGACACAGGATTGCTACGATAAAAGAGCATGGAATTGCAAATCCAACAATATTATCAGTTGCGACATTGTCGTGAACTGTTATACGAGCTCTCGGTTTACATTGAGAATACAGTGTGTAGATGTGACGAACATGTGATATTGGCACAAAATTGTAGAGAATTTCAAACTGGGCTGTAGTTAGAGTCCTACACATGAAAAACCAGATATTCTGTTCAGTTTAAATGTCTAACGTCACTGGTCTGTGAAAAACGCCATTACGAAATGTTCACTAGACTACATTTAATAACATTTGGATGCTAACTAAAATCCATCTGATTATTGTCTGATTTTTAAAAATTAATAAGGTTAAAGGTACATAAACATAATTAATACAACGGTATTGTTCTCCCAGTGTGTACGCGCGCCCAGGTTTAAGTACCTGCGTGTATAAAGTATGTTAGGTTCGTGAGTAGCTGATGGCGTCCGTATTGATTGTCAACGACCTGCATACCGTGGAACTCTGATTCCGTGTCGTGATTTAATCTTGTATGTCACGTAAATTATTTCCTGCGCTCACGCTAACTTTGTAGGTATTATTTTGTGTAAAGCGGATATAATGATCAACAAGGTTGTGAGAGGAATATTGTCTTGCGCCATCACCTCGCCGTCTATTTCGGCCCGAGTAATTATAGGATGTTGCAAAATAGCATGTAAATATTTTGGAGGAATAATCTTCTTATTTAGGGCCTGTATTACCACCTCCTGATAAGACTGGCTGATTACTATCTGCTGGATAGGCAATCAGATACTGATAGCCATTGTGTATCGTGACCTCTGGATAGAAACCGAATAATTATCAGGTAGATATTCGGAGGTATTTGGTTAGTTTTTTCACAAGTTGGTAGTAAACACGTAGCTAACTGTATACTTTTTAGTTAAATTTTGTTTCGTTGGGCTGTAGTTCAAGGTTTCGAAAATATTACAGATCATGTTTAACAACATAAGTAAGTAAAATATGTATATAAAATACAATAATAGACCCAGATAAATTTAATTTTATAATTCACGCATGCAACACAATAACTTCTGGATAAACCCGATAGGGTGACTTGCGCATTTGTATAAGCGTAACAAATTACAAATATTTTCAAAACACTTTAATAAATCCCCGAATATAAAACAAACATGGAGCTGTATCACTTTAATGAATAGCAAATTCTTTGTAAGCAATATGGCGATACTTTTTTTTCCGTATCTTTAAACTTTTTTTTTTGTTATGCAAAGAATTATTTTACCGTCACTAAGTTCGAAGTAGTTAATAATCGGTTCGAAACCAAAATATATCATAACAAAAATTAAGCTGAAATATCTACATAGTTACTAATAACTTCATAATTTATATTACGTTTTCTACAGTCAGGCGTGCGAGTCGGATCGTGTTACTGATAAATGCCATTGCAGCTATTATTGGAAGCTATATACCAGACGAGTAGTATTTAATTGGACATAGGCATTGTCCAATGTAGCATTCCACAGCAACATGATCCTTCCTGTGCGCCATGCACTGAAGTTATGATACCTGAAGTATATATAGAACGGCGCGTTTTCGGTCATATGTTCACGTAACATTTGTGTTTCCTCTACATGTGAGGAATGTTGCCCCCAAAATATTGGCTTGCAACTTCGCAACATCCAGTTTATTGCAAAAAATTTCCAGTGTTTACACGGACAAAATTACAACATAAAAGCCTGTAGTATTTTATTACTTTTATAAATAAGTATCTTAGAGGTTGTTCACTGTAAAATTACCGCCTTTGATGACCACATGTCAGCTAATAAGGTTAAAACACGTATATGATTATGGACGTTGACGCTAACTTTCGAGTGTGATTAAATCCGTTAATTTTGTTCCCTTATATATAAATACGAAATCACCAGGCGAAGTATTGTTGGAAACTTACCGGAATTGTGTACGGAAAGTCGCAGGTTCTAATCCCGGTCCGGCAAACTTCATTCCACATTTCCATGTTATAAAAAAATCCCCTTCCTTTTTTCCCCCCAGAGGTTTCCTACTGAAAGCTATGACTCATATACTTCCACGTCACACTATTTCCTACTTTGAAATACTTAAGATCATGGCATGGTTTAATTTCTCGTTTTAGTTGATATGATCGACAAAAAAAGGGGGATTTGTGTAACTATTAACGCATTTGTTTGTCTTACAGATTCACCGTGTTGTTTAAGTAATACCGACCAATATGAACAAGTAATTTCACATATCAACAGTAATTTTAAGATGCGCCTGGAGGAATGTTAAACGCCAAGAAAGACAACTATGTGTACAACTGGGGAAATATTAGATCTTGCTTGAACCATTACTTCTACATTGACCAAAAGATATAATCCCAGCTCTGAATACCACATTGTCTAAAACGAAAATATATTACTTTCTTGGAATACCTAAGAGAAGTCGTGCTAAGGAATGCCACATTATATGTATGTTGTTTAATCCGCAGAAATGTATTTTTTATTACAATTGCGTTTGAGCTCCTAGGCCGGGATGTGGAGGGGGTAATAAGAGAGATGAGAGTGACGTGTGCGATGGAATTCCATTCCCTGTAGTGAATGTACACACTGAACTTTAATGTTCGGCGATGACTGTGTACCCAAAAAGAAAATATCTTTAAAAACACAAACTGCTGTATATTCTTCGGCCTCGCACATCATCCTGTGTCAAGAGCGTTTGCTCTGTTCTCCTAATTGATCTAACATCGTTCCAATAGAAAATGTGAAATTTTGCATATTCACCCAAGGACTGCGAGTAGTACTATTTGTGAGTAAAATTCCTACTTCTTGCTATCACATGATGCTGGAAACAACGTAAAATTGACGTCATTAAGACTTCCCTCATTAAGCAGACATTTTTAAGTGGTCATCCGGGCGTGTGCCTTGGGACGCCGCTCAACAGGCTGCAAGGGATTAAAACAACCGGGGCGGTCTCGAAACCTAGGGATTGTCCACAAATCACTTCGACAGGCTCCAGTCCCCCCTCCCCCCTCACCTACCGCCTTCCCGACGCGAAAACGGCCCGGCACAACAGATAGGCCGCCCTCTACTCCAACCCCTATCATCTAATGCGTCGGTGCATCATCAAAACGCATCGCTCCCGCCCCCGGTTTATCTCATAGCGCCATTTTCCGCATTAATCACGGAGACCTCCCTTGCCTCGTCTATCGACGCCATTCAATCGCGCCTATCGATGGCTCACCGACACTTTTTATTATTATTATTTTTCCTTTTCAAACTCACACCCGGGGGGTGAAAAAATCGAAATCAATTTTATTCGCGTTTCCATTGTCGCCGCCGCAATCCATCAGCGACATGGTGGAGGCATATCGGCCGGGCTGTCTCTGTTACCTCGAAGGGAAGTTCAGCGTTTTTACACCCCCAACCCCTTCCCCAACTCACCAACCTACTCCCTCGCAACCATGCACTTCTCGCGAATATTTTTTTCTAAAAAAAACCCTTCTGGGTATTATTTATCGTTGGCGCATCACGGTCGAGCGCGCGGCAGGCCCTCGCATAAAGGGGTAGGCGGCGTGGAGGATGTGATGAGGGTGTGGGGGGTACGCAGGGAAGTTGCCACCCCCCAGGGTCCCCCCAGTGATGACGGAGGCTGGCTGCACCCCGCTCATGATTTGTGGGCCCGCGCGAAAGGGCGTAAATCACCGCCGCGCGGATTTCCATTTGAATCGCGCGCGCTACCCGCGTCCCCCCTCCCCTTTACCGCGACCAACCCGAGCCCCGCACACATGCGCGCGCAAGCACCGGAAGCGCTTCCTTTGCGATGGGCCCGTCGACGAGTTCCTCCCCCTCGCCTATCCTTTTTCCTACCCTCTCCATCGCTCACACACACTCTCTCTCACTCTCTACGTGTGTGTCTCAGCCTAAAGCTACCTTTCCACTACCGGTGACAGCAGTGAAAGCGTTAGGTTAACATTTGTTAGGGCCCGGGCGACAACCTATACCACCTTATCCGGTCAGTGGAGATAGATTATTGAAAGTATATTTAAACTCTGTTAAGTTTTAGATGTATGGCGTATAATGAAATCATCACCTAGTAGCATAATTTCGTGTATAAATACGTAGCATAAGTACTTACAGTTCACATATAAACTGTGTATGAGGTGGTGTAAGTATGGGTATTTTATTTCAGTACGAATATTCACATACAAAATCCCTTAGTTTGAATAATGTTATGGAAAGATAACATTAAGTTGAATATTTAAATACATATATCAACTTTTTTGGCAAGACGAATAAGTTAGACACTGTTTACCGAAATACAAAAGTTTACTTTTATCAAGTTAGTTTTTAATTATGATTTGAAAATGTAATCAGTAAAGAAATGAAAACGCCTCAATGCTAAACCAACAAATAAAAGGGGGTTTACAGATCATAATTTTAAAGTGAAATTAATTAAGCACACTGTCTTTCATATTTCTAACGATGACGATATTCACATATTCCACCAACAACTTGTGAAATTGAGACAAAAATGAGAAAATGCTGTGACAATTATTCCGTAGTGTCATTTAATAGTACGAGAACTTTAACGTATTGAAAAAGTATATATAATGGTCTTTCTTCGGGTACTGGAAAAAAACATTGCTTTTGAGCATATCCAAATTTAGTGGAGAGTGTTATTGTACTTATTCACCTAATTTCCGCTACGAAAACTATTATATTGTACTTATCATTGATACTGATTGCTATTTTGAAGACGCGATTAAGAACTTTATTCAGTCTTTGTAAGAAAAAATTGAGAAAACAGTAAATGTTGACTAAAGACAGAACCAATTCGCGTCCAGGAACGTCTGCGTACTCAAGCAGAGAAAATGAGCTGTTATATCACGTGATCTGACAGGCAGTTCGGTATTAAGTCAACGCTCTGCAGGTGGTGTCCAGTAAGTTAAGGTCTAACTGAGGAAATGAAACGAGCTTAGAGGCTAGAATGAGGCATGATACACGGGGTTTGCCGCCCTTAGCGTTCTAGGTCTAGAACGCGCACATGACGTTCAGCCGGGCGGTCAGATTAAACGCTCTCTAAAAAATGTTTATCTTCATCTATCTATCCTCCTCTCTCGCTCAATATTCAGAGTACTGCTAAAATTTCCTTGATTTCGCAGAAAACGTTATTTGCGAACATTCTCTCCGTCATGAAGTTCATGGACACTATTACAACTCAACACTGGTTGTTTTTAAATACATTAAGGTAAAACCACATCAATTACGGTTTACAGGTCATAATTTTTTAAAAATATACCTAATTTTTAAAGCATTAATCGTATTTGAATACACAACATTTGGTTTTTCTGTTAAAGAATCTGCACTCCATAGTGTTTAAAAAAAGAGTTTCCTTAATTGTCCAAATACTGCTGAATGTAATTGATACTGACATATTTCGTAATTTTGGTAGGAAATTTTTCTAAGCCTTAAGTCTGAAATCGTATGTTAGTTGAAATAGACACAAATTTCATTGAAACCTATTTTTTTTTCCTGAATGAACTGAGAAGAATACCTATAATATTGTTTTCAGTTTAGATATTATTTTTACATTTCCGGGCGTATTGTTTATCATTATAGGCCTTTAGCTTGAAATGTTTTAGATTAAAATAATCGTATTTAAATAAATGCATATTAGTATTCCTAAAAATGATTACTGCGATGCAGTTGTATTGACGATAGACTACTCCGTCCATTTCTAAATGCAGTGGAAGCATAGGCCTGTACTTTGTGTACTTGTGCCGAAATAGAAAATAAAATATAGTATGTCAGAAGAGCACGGGTTTCAGTAGTATTCAGCCTGGCAAATGGGCGAAGAAAATCTGCCTGTTTGTTCAGGTGCATTTGCCGTTTGCTCAGGTGCTTGTGACGCATTTCGTAAGTCGGAACAGATGAGGCTGTGCATAGGGAGAAAATAAGTCCACTTAACCACGCGGAACTCCGTCATGTGTAGGCGATGCCAAGAAATGACGGTGCGGGGTCATGCTCCGTCAGTTAAGCGGAGGTGGAATGGTGGGACACGCCTCAATATTAAAAATGGGAGCGGGCTTTTTTTACGTATTTTTATTTTCGGGAGTTGGCGACGTGCAGCCGCTTGTCGATTATAGGTACACAGATGTCGGCCCCCCAGGCCCCTGAAACTCGGAAAGGAAAAGCGAATCCTTACCGAAGATACCCGAAGAATACACAACTACAATAAAAAAAATAGTTGCACACTGTACAACATGTATACATTTGTAAATATAGTCTTAAATATACAAAAATGTTTGCATTTACTGTCTACGTAATAAAACAAAAAATTATTAGCAGAATATTATTTATAGCAATCCGTTCGACTCCTTTGACATTCTGCTGCACATTATGGTTTCATGCAAGTAACCACGTTTCAAGGTTAGTGAAATTAAATTATCGGCAATATTCTGTAACTCTTAACTGGTTTCAGCTAGGTGTTATGAAATTTAATATATACTAGCCTAGCAACGTATTCGATTGTAGTTTTGTAGTATGTTTAAACTATTTTCGATATAAGTACTTCCGACAACACTGATACTGTGATCGAATTATGATCCACGTGGGAGAAATATCGAAGAGATTTTCAAATTGTTATCGTGTATCGAAAAATGAATATGATATATACCCACCAATGGTATCACATATAATTTGAGTGGTGAGTGTTTGTCTAGGTATTTTTCATACTTAGGTAAAGCATTTCGGACTTACAATTTACAAGAAACACCCCTCGTTATTTTGTATGCTACACAAGCTAAATTAATTAATTTATATTTCCAAGTTTCTCAAAATTAAAATTCAGAAATAAAAATAGCAGCCCTATATAACAGTTGTTACCAACTTATTGAGCAAATTTTTTTTTTCAGGTGAAGTATTTCTGAGTATTTGGAGTCTGTGATTCCGGAAATTTCGTAAATTTGATTGCAGTGCAAGAAATAAAATCCAAATAAATGCATTACTATGGGGAATTTCTTGTAAAGTTTGCGAAATGTGTTATCTTTGTTGGCTTTGTTAGAGTTAATTTATGTACAACACATTTTTGAGTTTAAAAAAACAGTGCCTATGTTTTCACTTATCTGAACAGATATTTAATTAAACCCAGGTAGTGCGCATTAATTTTATGTGTTCTCTCCTTTCTTCAACTCTTTTATGAATGGTGATTTGCAATATTCAATGTTTTATTCACTTCAAATTGTATGCGAAATGTAAATGTTCATGTTTACTGCGTAGCCTACTTCTAAAAATATTTTCAGTTGGTATTGAAACCCATTTAAGTTCGCTTTCAGGATAGTTATACATAAATAATGTGATCACGAGGGAGTCGAATAATCATACCACAAGGTCCAGTCTGTTTTATATATATATATATATATATATATATATATATATATATATATATATATATATAGTGTTTCTGAGTTTACGTGGAGCTAACATGCTGGAGACATTAAATAATAAAAACTATTTAGCGTTCCGTGACTTTTATTGCCGTCGTGCGTTCGCAAAACGAAGTTCATTAGGTCTATACGAAACACGTGGACATTTCAATTTATGTTTGAGGGACTGGTTCTCATTTTTCTGTACAGTTTCGGTATGGTTGAGTCGGCTAAATATTCTGAATTGTTTTGGACGTGTGACATCTGTTAATACGTCAGCGTAAAATTTTCATGTGATTACTGTCTTTTAATCTTTAACATTTGCGAGGTATCGCAGAAATTAGTATGCTTTCAAGCTATTTGCTCAAATTAATTTTTTGTTTACTCTTTGCACTCCCATGTCATTTCAAATTTGAGGTGCTGTATAATTTGTTCCCTTAAATATATCAAAGCGAAAGTAAATTGCGCCTAGTTTACTTTTGCACATTCCAACATGAGCTGTGACTTGATATAAATAATGCAAGTAGAATTAAGCTAATATTAGTGTTTTTTTTTGTAATTATGTATGTAATCGACAGTACGTTCAATGTACTACGGGCACCGAAATAAAATACAGAAGTTGACACTTTTGACTGACAAGAACTACATAAAATTACGTTTTGCTCATATAGGCTACTTGCGAACCGTAAGCTAACTTTGGACACGTGGGGTGACTTTGTAACATTACAGAAAGGTATTTTTCGCATATATGGTAGCCCCGAATAAAGAAATTTACTTGAGATGAATTCCGAATAATAAATATCCACATGCCATTTAATCAATATTAACTCCCTGTTGACAAATGATGGCATGGATTGAATTTATTTTTAATCTTCCTTGTATAGCTCAAACTTCCTTAATCCTCCATGTTGAATAAGGCAAATTGAGAATCACTATGAGAGACAGAGTAAGTCACTAGCAATCATCAGAAACACCAATGAACCTGTGAAGCTCGGTTGGTGAAATAAGAGGGATTTCCTTGCATGTAGATTCGCGGCGACTTTCATTGATCTACTTGTAGTGCGTAAAATACACTACGTACGCATAACCGTGTCTTTCAACGTAGAATGTGGCGCGACCGTAACACCAGTTTCAACCCCCAGGTCGCAAAGAAATCCGATTTTTATTCCTCTCCGCGATCTGTCCCCCTCTAGCTGGGAATCTCACAGCTGAAGGAAAAAGGGAAGATTCCGGTTCGTGCGCGGGGTAAAAACAGGCGGGGTCAGGATGAGGGAAGGTTAGGAGGGAGAGGGGGGCGTGGCACGAGACGTGGAACCTCATCGATCTTGCTATCAGAGCCGGCGGGAAGGTTTTCGTCCGCCTGCAGGGGATGGATTCGGAGAGCGGACGGAACTTGTGGGCTGGAAAGAGGACGAAGGGAAGAATTGGATCCAACAGTTCGAGGATACATCCCGGTGAATCCGTCAGGGCTGTTCGCAGATTCCCCCTCCCCCTGAGCATCTTCTCCTTCTGTAGTTCTACGCATATTCAAGGTTCAACAGATTCCTGTTCAGCTAATGGAATACGAGTCTTTCTTTTTCCTCAAACTGGATCACGCGGCAATGAGGAAGCTGTGTTTCTTTGTTACTATTGCTGTTAACTTCGTCCCGGCTATCAAAACTTTTCTCTTTAGATTTAAAGCAGCTTCTTTTCGACCTTAGAACCTTTGAGGAATATACCTAACAGTCATTTAGTTCTAAGACGTGTTTCATCACATGCCATAGCAAACTGGTGAATTAGTAACAGCGTTGTACCAGATGTAGTTTCAAACGTGTAACTAACTTCGACTGAACAACTTTACACGTTGTTTATTGAGCTTATTTTAACAGACCAATAATCAACGTTTTATTTCGTTCAGTATTAAAACTCAACGTGTTGTCTTTTTTTTTTTTTTGTATTTATAACAATATAGCGTACTTAAGACAATATAACCTATATACGGAATCCATTTTTTTAATGAAATGAAATAATAAAATAATTAATAACGAATGTTAATTATTTTTAAGCATGTCATATTTACCACCATTTGTGAGCTTGCATTAATACATGTGTAGCAATACTTTTTTATTAAGGCACTTTCGTTTATAAGTTCGGTTTTATCGACGACTAGAAGATTTTTTTTTTTCTGCTTCTTAAACATTTATACACACCAGGCTTTAAAAGATTTTATGTAGTCGTAAATTTTTACTTATGTAGAGCTTTCTGATTTCTAAAAATAAATCCCAACACCTAACGTGTTCGTTAAATGCAGGAAAACAATCAGCTGATGTTAAAGACCATCTGTCACCCTAGTATCACAAACTTTGACGTGACCACATCAAGAAAATTTTGAAACAATGACGATAAGCAAAGCCAATCTTTTTAAAAGAAAATAAGTTTATTGTTTCCTAAAGTGAAAGGCTATTTCTGGTCACTCCAAACTGTTTGATAAGTTTCTGACTGCTGGAAGTGCATATTTATAAAAAAAATTTCGTATTTATTTTATGAACGTTTACAATTTGTGATATAGTCTTCCTTCTAACTTCGTATTGGTTTAGTTTTGCATGACTCGTTCTTGTAAATAAATCGATTACATACTATTCGTAACTCGACTAGAATCCAATGGTTGCAGTAGTTTAATAAGCAATGAGTGACACTGTTGAATTGACAGAACAATGTCTTATATAGTTAGATGCGCTGTGGTAACACACTACACTTGCATTTGGGAGGACGTGGGCTATTTTCCAGGCCCTGCTATCCTGATTTAGGATTTCCAGGTTGTCCCGAGATTACTCCTTAACACACACTAAAAATAGTTTGTAAATTTGCCACATGTACGTATAGGAGTGCTAAGAAAGTAGGTATGGCAGAATAGTTTCCTAGACATCCATGGTAGTACTCCTAAACTTATTAAAAAATAGTCAAATGCATACTGAAGTTACCTGACTTGTATTTGTTGTAAAAGTTTACATATTTACAAGGCGGAAGTATGATAACTGTCACATACTGCGTTTAGGTTAACTACTTCCTAAACATTTTAGGAATTTTTTTACAGTGTGTGAGCCCTGGATGATTCATTCACGATTCTTCACCATATCCCCAGTATTAGCCTATGAAAGTCTTGCAATATTTAAGGATTCTTAATACATCTAATAAATTATGTGTTCCATAAACTTGTAAGATTTATTTTCTCGCAATGAAAGAAAGTCTTAGAACATTCTGAACTATTTACTATTATGAAAGTACTTTTGAAAATTATCTGATTACCTTTTCTGTTTATTTTGTTTCAGGTAAGTCTGTGTTCCAAATTCGTTGGTGGTAGAGTAGAGGTGCTCAAAAAACTGCATATGGTGAGTATACTGTCAAGGAGTTAGTACTTATTGATAAGCAAATAATAGAGAGTTGCCAATATGGAAGGTAATTTCAATGAAATCCTGAGATGTGCAATGCACAACTTAGCGGAAGAATGATTGGTGTGCAGTTTGAAGTATAAATCACTCTATTGAAAAAAAAGTGACCAAAGGGAAAAAGCAGGACGCGGTGAAAACATGCAAATTAACTTAAATCCTATAAAGTCATCTTTTAACTCTTATTTAATAATAATAATAATAATAATACGCCATTGAAGTACTATTTCTAACTAACGTTCCTAGTTAAATCTGTTTTGATTTAATAGTTTTAAGAATGTATGTTTTGTAACAACCAACCCTTTAGCTGAACATTATGTTAACTTATTCTTTGCTACAGATTTTGTATTTTGTGATACTTACCAACACTTTTTAAATATTATATAGGTGAAACTAATTTACTTGTCTTGTTAGCAAGCATAATTAAAGATTTCAAGTTTAATTTTAAATGCTGCGGCCATAATAAAAAAACTTGTTATCTGTGTCAAAACACTGGCAGCAAAACTTACTGCAAACTAAATAATCACTTTAAAAAACTTTTGCTCCTCCCAACGCAAGCAAAGTCAACGGGTTAATGTGCTCACGCGTGAAATATTAACTAGCCGTACCATATTTAAATTGCTTAAATTATTGCGAGCGATAAAGAATCAATCATAACACTTCCGTCTGAAACATTAATAAAATGAGTTTATTTACATACATAATGGAGGTGAGATTTCAAGGTGAAAGGAACATGTTTTCCCCCCTGAGTTTTCATTGGAATGCAGTTCGCCAAGCCACGCCAAAACCGTACAGAACCAGTTACACGTTCGTTAACGCCAGTTCAGACTTGTTCTACAGGTACCATACCGCCTAAATTATAAACACGAAATAGTGATAACTGTTTCGATGGGATTACATAGAAAGTAAATCTGTTATAAAGCATGCAGAAACTGAACGTCGTTGACTAAAAAAAAATGTTAGTTGTTTTAAATCATGAATGCCTCAAATTCGTTAGGATTATTTTCCATTGCACTCATCAGACTTGTCAGTCTACAACAAATGATGTACTGACATATTTTCAAGTTTTACATTGTTTATTCACGATTAGAGTATGCATGAATGGCTTTTGCGTATGCGAAGCATATAAGATTGGCAGTGATAAAGGCGGCATCGGTACGCACTTCCAGAAGTCTTACAGTTTTTTGCAAACAAGGCAATCATTATAAGCGCAGTTTTATTTTTCCCGAAATTAACGGACGTCATTATTTTATGGCATTATAATTTGGTACAGAATACAATAGCAAATATGTTAATGTTCGTGTTAGACCTCCTAGAACACGCGTAAACATAATACCGATTGCAAATCGAGGAATACGTAATTCACTAACAATTTTGAGTACTTTCAGCGATAAGGTCTGTATTGTTGTGGAACCTGTAACTAAGAATTCATGTGTCAACCAAGAAACACGGTTAAAATTATAAATATATAAACGGCTTCACTTACGGTACGTAGCAGTCTAATAACGTACCCATTTACTGCCTCCTCTTTGTGGGAATTGGTTAAGTATGTGAGTTCATTTGACAAGAATGTATACTTCTAACTATAGGCTACATGTGTGTTGCTTTCGAGACTCTGTCGCTGTTTATTGAACTCGTCTTGAACGAATCTGACGAATCACTAGGAAACCTTCCCGGAAACACCCAAGCGTTGCGTTTTCAGATGTACAGTATCTAACGGAGAACTCACTAGAGCAGCTCACAATGAACAACTAGCCAAGTATAGGCGGTTCGGAATAAATTGACCACTGAAAAAAGCCCTGCTGAATTTCTATGTTCAACCAATGTGTATCTTTCCGCGCGTAACGACTGACGGGAAGTGCCTAACCTCTCTGGACACGTCACTTAATGCTTGCGCGTGCAAGAAAAACTGTGCCGTCGACAATAACGTAGGCCTACATAGTTAAATAAAAAAGCTAGGCCACTATTTTTCGTGGAAAGAATTCTGCAACAATTTGTTTCGATACTTACCTTATGTGCACATATGAAGCTCTGCTTTATGGTTACTTTGGCTGTTATCAACTCTCAGCGTGTAGGGTTCTATCCGCAAATCACAGACGTGTGGTGTCGCAGTAACCTTGTTCCTGTTGGCACAGTCAAACGAGCCACGTCTGTGCGTTAATACATTCTTCCAATAACCATGAGGCAGATCTGCATATGTGCACGTAAGGCATTGAAACAAACTGTTGCAGAATTCTTCATCAAAAACCTTGGCTCTGTTAATCATATAAGATACGAGTAAGTCTATTTATGTTCATTCTATTACAGTATTGTTGTATAAAATAGGAAAATATATTCAGTAAATCGCTGCCAACCATACAAAAAGTAAGGAAACTATGGTTAATGTTGAATTTAATGCAATTGGTAGTGATATATTTCAAAGGTTAAATTTTTAGTGCTCACTTTATCCAGAATGATCCACACAATAGTGTACGCAAAAACTATGAATGAAGTCTAGTAGAAAAGTGGCCTCAGTTGACGCAGAGGGTATAGAACACCTGCCCACAATGGCTATTCCGAATCGAGTTCCGGCCAAGTCGGCTCGGATTTTCACATATGTGTGAGTCGTGCCGGATAATAATAACAATAATAATAAAATCATCTTTATTAAGCGCAGTTAAATAAATTTTGTCTTCTCTTACACTGGACTCATACAAGTGTTTTACATATTATTATATTCATATGGCACTTATTCTAGAGATAAAAATTTAAAGAACAATAGTAATAGACTATACTACCTATACTAACAATAACTGCCTTCATGTGAGTTCAGCCATGCGTACATTCGTATAAGCATTCATGATGTCAACTCAGGAGATCGTGGTCGCGCAGTAGCTAGCATTGCAACAGCTTCCTCTGGAAGCTTCTGCTCAAGTCTGTATACTGTCACCTCACGCTAGCACTAAAAACCTAGCTGAACAAAATCTCTTCCCGTCCAGCCGTGCGGAATTTCTAAGTTTCTGTCCGTGACACGACGTGAAACTGTTGACATCGAGCATTCTTAATCAAACTCTTAGCTCGATCTGCATTCGGGAATCTCTGTTGTGGTCGTCTACCAGCTGCCCCGTGCGTGGATTTTCTCACGTTATTTCAGTCTTCACGTCACGTAAGGCGTTGGTGCACATGTAAAGTCTGTTACACTCACTTTCCTTCCAACCGGAAAGGCACCTCAACCGAGAGCACGAAATTGCCTTAAATTTGAGGGGCGGGGTCCAGCTAAAAATTACTCCCAACCCGTGGGACGGTGCATGACCTTTGACCTTCAAATCCGTCGCGTTGCGCCACTGCCATCGGGGAAAATCATCAAACCCTATGCTTGGCAAGCCATAAAAATAATGACCGGTAAACCGATGAATTATGCATTTTCAATCACAGTGTCGTTATACAGAAATTCCTACAGACTGAGAAAAAAGGCGAGAGAAAAACGAAACAACAAAGGTTGCGACACAGGCGTACTTTTTTCTTTAATATTTTTTTGATTCAGAGTTTTTACGGGGCGATCGGAACGAGCCACAAATGCAAATGAGGATGACGGTCAGGCAGTAATTCGCCTGCACGAAACTGACTTTTAAATACAGGGGGCTGGGGAAAGATTACGATGTTCCCAAGGTATCGGCCCTATCCGTCACGAGATTCCACGCGCCGGCGCGGTCCCAGGCTCAATGAATTTGGTCCAGCGGGGAAGGGAGGGAGGAGGAATCTCCGATCGGGGCATTCCCCCACGCGCCTCGGCCCGCTCGTAAATCCGCCATTAACGTCGAGGAGAGCCTGCTTCGTCATTATGGTAATAAAAGTGGCTGCTTAGTGCTCACCTCCTCGCCCCCTTCGCCTATGGTAGCTCCGTCGGCGTCGGGCCGGGCTAATAGCCATGTTTACGACCCACGGCCCGCTGGACGGGAGGAACCTGTCTGGATCACACGGACCACACATGTCTGGTCGTCTCGCGTGCTTCCGTCTTCGCTCCTCCACCTCCCCCTTCCTTCTCCACCTCACACCTTCCCCTCTTCCTTCTCCTGCCCCGACACCTGAGATCAGAGGCCCTCGTAACTCGAACACTACAAATGAATCCTTACCGGAGTTGAGGCCATCCATGGTGACAATTCATGCAATGAGAAAATAAATGCTTGAAGGTGTTCACATGGCAAAAGTGCATAATTTTATATTTGCACGGAATAGTGTACATTTTAAAGACGTTACTTGTGACTACAATTCCCACTTGTAAAACTATTTTAGCTCTCGTAGTCTTCGCATATATAGGCATGTCAGAGGCAAAATTTGCAAGTTACAGGAACATGCTAATAACAAAAACCGACTGACTTACTCGAACGACATAATTTACTGAAATTAAATAGTACGAGTCATGTGCTAGAAGATTTAAAACTACACAACAAAGTCCCTTTGTATTATTTTTAAATTGCCATGAAAGAAGGATATTATCGTTAGTTTTAGCATTAAAAAAAAAACACAAAGTAATTACACTGAGTGCTTTAAAATCGTTTAGCATGTGACCCATACTATCTAATTTCAGTGTAAATTATTTGATTTGCGTAAGTCAGTTGGTTTTTTTATTGGCTTCAGTAGCGGCTCGTGGGTTGTTGCCAGGTAGGGCTGCAGTTGCCAAGAGCTGTACAGGGTTGTGCGCTGGTTGACTCTACAGCCACTGACACGCTGGTGTGCAGGTGCCCCTTACTACTGAGTGGTCACAACAGATCTAGTAGCCGGCAAATATTTCATGGTCATTGGTCTATGGCGTGTACAGTCCCGACTATCTGCAGCCCCACCTGGTAACAACCCACCAGCCGCCACTGATTAGCATGTTCCCGTAACTTGAAGATTTTGACACTGACATGCCTATATATGGGAAGACTATGAGAGCTAAAAAAGTTTTACAAGTGGGAATTGTAGTCCCAAGTAACGTCTATAAAACTAACACTATGTCGTACAAATACAATATTATGCGTTTTTTCCATGTGAACAACCTTAACGTACCGGAATAACGTTTCTGAAATAACACGCTGGGTCTGATGCCATAGTGAAGTAAGTATATTTTCTTAAATATCCCAGGGACTACGGTTGGCACAGTGGCTAGAGTACTTGCCGCCCACCATGGCGATCCAGGTTTGATTACCGACGGGATCGGAGGTTAGGAATCGTGCTGGACGATGCCGCTAATTGGCGGGTTTTCTCGGCTATCTCCCGTTTCCCCCGCCCCTTCATTCCGACGCTGCTCCATACAACATTTCAGCCCTCACCATCGTTTAAGACCTAGATGTTGAGTGCTGATCAAAATCTCTTCACTTAAATATCCAGAAAAATAATTTTTAATTCAGACATGAGCCTAGAAATTCAGTATTGGTATAGGCCCTACATAACGTACTCTTTATTACATTAATTGATAGTGTTTATTATGCATTCATAAATCTAATTTAGGTTAAAAGAAAACAATTTCAATGTTCAAGGAAGGAATAATGGACTTAGTTCAATACTGCAGTAAAACCTCCTAGTTATTTTATTCAGTATCGCAAATACAAATGAGTAAATATTAAAATTGTACTAAACTTCGTGATCTGATGTTGGACTCCTTGTAGAGGTTTTTCTTGCCAACTTCAGACGTATTCGGCAAAAATAAAAGATTTTTGTAATTTTACGCTTAATTATAACTTCCTTATAAGCTCCCAGAATGTAATAACCCTGCGCGCTCAAATATTAGTTTGAAGACAAACTAATAGTATTTGTTTTCGCGCACATTCATTTACAGTATGTACTTACACAATATAATAATTATTTATCAATTTAATGTCGCACACAAAGAGTTATTCTCTTTTTGTAAAACTGAAGTAAACTGTGCCTGGGGTAACCGAGGGGGGGGGGGGTTGTGCTAAGGATAACTTACGTACGGCAAATATCTGATGACTTAGAATATTAAACAAACATTTCGGTTGTCATGTACCAACACGAGAAAACAAAATTAAAATATTGTGGATTCCTGTACAGGCCGACGACCCGAAATCACGTAAATATTTACTTAAGGGTGACATGTACAGAAAAAAAATTGCTGCTAAATTTTTAAAGTATAACGGGAACAACTTTTCTGAACAAACAAGATCACTTTTTATAGTTCCGCGTTTGTTTGCTTACAAAATCAGAAATTTTTATAGCATTACGTTTGCGCTCTTAAGAGTGCAAGGTAGATAAATAAACGCTGAAAATATCAAATGAATTCTACGCTTTTTTCGAAGCCAATATGGATCAAATACTCAATAACAATCCTAGATAATGGTATTTGCCAACTTTATGAGTAAATATTTATCCAGAATTACAAATTCGTTACACGTGATTTCTTGCGCCGCAGCTAAATGCACGACGTTCCGGCGTCAGAGATTGTGCGTCAGAAGTTCGTAACACCATTTTGTTTAAAACGTTGGCTAGACTATTGTCTAGGATTGCTACTGTTTAATTTTCACATATTGGCTTTGAGAAACCTACAGTTATAAATTAATGCTTTTATCGTTGACTTATGTAGCACGCCCTCTTAACCAATATTATTTAAGATGCACTAAATGTATATTTGCTACAGGAAAAGTACTACACTTCACAGTAGAAGTTTACGTATAATGTTAGAATTGGATGTTTTCACATTAGCACTGAACGTGGATTTTATAACATGAATGTCACATGTATTATAAGTGCTATTTACACATATTACTAAACTAAATATAATTTTGTGAAAGTGTTCCTGCTGCAAAATGTCTTGGTAAATTTATGGTTCCAAGTTTTCAAGATTTTCTAGTAGCACAACAATAAATTATTACACTGATAACACATAAATAGTTACACGATCCAAACAAAACGTTATAAAACTGTTCAAAGTATTGTTTATTCCGTAATTTAGCCAGTTTTTTTTATGTAGTAAGTAACAATTCTTCGACTATGGGCGAAAGAAAACATAGCGTACTGTATGAACCGAAAAAAATTGTTAAAGACTAAGCTTTGCGTTTTGCTTAACTAGCTTCGCACTATTTACTAGTATTATCATACGTAACAAACCTATCCCCCTTCTTTTCTACCTTGTGTTTAATGTTTTGACTGAGATGGTTTACTGTGATACTGGACGTCCGTAATTCCATAAAAGTTAAAAGTACATTACTTGACACTTGTTAGTTAAGGCGATTCACGTCAAATTGTGCCCTAGTTACTGTTTACCTATTTGCTGATTTGTATCTTCCCGCGAATTTAGTAAAGCAGTGAAAGAAACAAACCTACTTAACAGATTTTACCGAACGTCGTAAAAACACCCTAAACGGCACGGGGCACTTACAATACTTCAGCTTATACATAGTTCAACATTGTTGCAAGTCTAGTCATATCAGTATGCATTTGACAGTTTCTTAAAAATATAATATAGGAACGCTGTCATTAATGAATGGGAAACCATTTTACCTTATACCTACCTACTTTATTAGCACTCATATATAGGTGTGTAAATGTACAAATATTTCTACAGCGTACCAAAAGCAAACGACTGAGCCTAGGATACAGTATAACATTTTCGATTACTGTATTGTTCTTGACAAGTCATTCGTTAAAAGTTCTTATTATTCCGCGAACAGCCTATAGTAGGTCTTAAATGCTTTTGTTACCTCCCAAAAAGCTATTAAAATTTTTTGTGGGATTCTCGCCAATTACTTAACTCTATAAGGAGTACAATATACTTATTTGTTTTTATAACTGGTTGCCATAGTCAGTACTTCGACGTTTTCGTGTGGTCATATTAAAAATATCTATAACTCTCACATTGTTGAAACTTTGTAGGTAAAATATTTGCATCATTAGCTATTCGAAGATATGTCTGTGATATCTCCACGAAAAGTGTTGTTATCTCTTTTTAATGTCAAAATCCATTCAAAATGTGGCTATTGAATTTCCGTTAGCTGAATGTGTCAATTAGGTCTTTAAATTTTGGTAAGTGGGAACTAGTATTTCGTTGTCACCGTAGTTCTATTCGATAAGTTGTTTATCTTTATCTATGACGGCTACACAAATACGACATAAGTGTGACTTTCGCTGTCGTAAAAATGTGCGTTGCCAAAATAATTTTCACTTGGTGAAAATTGTACCCCATTTGATTTGGTGTTTACTTATTGATCAGAATTCCACTATATATATATATTGGCTGGAAGGTATTCATCATATTCAGCACAATGCTAGCCTACAGAACTAGTGCGTCCACAGACACGCAGGTATGAGAGGTACGGTGTCCCTTCTTCGGCGACTCTGAGGGCTCGGAGGACACCACACAAAGGGATGAGCAGCTGCGACGGATTCCTCAGGTGAAAGTTGGTCTTCTTGTTACAAAAGTTTTCGCAAAGTGGCCTCGCCTGTCCGCGTCGGGGGTAAAGAGCGTGAAGAATACATTGTCCCTTTTTTCCCCCCAAAGCTAAAAGGGAAAGTTGCGTCACTGAGACTCCAAAACTTCAAGGCCCGACCTGGGATACTGGAGAGATTTCTAACGCTTGAAGCGAGTGTTGAAAATGTAACCTCACAGATTTATTTTAACCATGTCCGTTTTAGTTTCATGCAATTAATATGAATATCATATTAACCCATATTCACGGTGTGGTCAAAGCGACAAACACTTCACAAAGTGATCCTACTGAAAGTAACATCAGTTACTATTGTAAGTGATAAGATTAAAAAAATACTTCCTAGCAGTTTATTCGTTGGATTAAATTTTACTAGCTATGTAACACGTATTACGTATTCCTTAACAACCAAAATTCGTTTCGTCAGATAGAATGGCTGCCTTTGTAAGACTCTCACGAATGATCACATAATTCTCAGTAGCTTTATCAAATCACAGAGTCTGTTAGTTCACGGGGATTCAATTTAAGAATAGGCGTGTTTTAATTCTAGTGAAAGCCACAAGTAATTTTGAAACAGTTTTCCTGTCACAAGTTCGGTAAAATGCTGTTGTGTCAGTGTTCGTGAAAAGTCAACATGTGATGAATTTATTTAGTTACTACAAACAAATTTCGAAACACAGAGGGGCCGGGGCGTCAACTTATAGAATACAAGAATTTTTTTTGAATCTGATAACAAGTATGTCTATGAGAAGCAATAACGTCTGAGAACATTCCACGCCTTTCCCCTAAAGTTATTGAAAAAAGAGAGAAACGTCTTCACAGATAATACAGCTAATATTTATTTAGTGATTTACTGATATTTACTCAAACAGTTGTCGTATTTTCAGACATGAATAATATTTTTTATTCTTTCCAACACACCAACGCAGCTTGTGTTAAACGGATAGGATCCAACGAAAAAAAACTTAAAAAAGAAACCTAACATTATTGCAAGTTTTCAATTATATAATTCCCGTTATTGTTTTCTGTATAAACGCCTTTTCACTGTTTCTATTATTTGGACTTTATATTTTGATAAAAAATAAAGACATCCGCTTCTTGAAGAATTGCTGTGATTGCTGACAACCAAAAGCTTTATGTGGTTCGTTCGTTTCAAACTAACAGAATTTTTATTGCCATAAATACAGCCTATTTAATGCAAAAATTTGCCACTTTAGCCTGTGTGGACATTTGCAAGTTTTTGTTGCCTATTTATTTCTTCTTGGCAGAGTATAGTTCCGCCCAAATATGTAATTGTGAAATTTAACAGCTCTCAGTCGAGTTCGGACAAGGTAGTTTAGATAATTCACTCAATCAGTTAAACAATTGTAAATTTACAAAATATTTTCTCTGAAACAATTCTAAACAAAGATTATAACATTACAACCAATTATTATAAGTGTCATAACATTTTCCTGACTAATATAAACATAAAAATATTTCTCTTCATTTGTTAACAATTTAAGAATAGTTTTATTACCAACCTATTGTAAATTTGACAGTTTACCGTTGTGAAACAATGTTTAGAAAAACAATTCCTAAAAATGTTATCGTTTTTAATAGTTTTTGAAGTATTAGTACACGGCGACGATGTTTTTATATCAAAGACACACGTTTATTAAGATTAATTCCATTCGATCTCATAACAAATTTAGAGTAATTTCAAAATTATTTGACTGATAAATCGTCTCGAGGATTATTTTACAAGATTTGTCTTGCAAAAGTACTATAAGTTTTTAGAGCACTCCTGCGACATATAATAACTTAAGTTATTGGAATTATCAGAAAGAATAAAGAGCACGGCCTGAGACAGCCTCCATTGTGAAAAGGGCATATACTACACACTCATTTGCATGCTATCCGCTTATTAATATGCATAGCTCCCCGAGGGACTGTGCATTGTACCATCGCCGAGGTTCCGCTGCGTACACCTACTTGACGCAATTTCACGGGGGCTTTATCTTTCATCCCGCTAGATTCACCTCCCCCCCCCAACCCTCGGGGGCTATTTTCGCTCTCTTTCCCGTCCTCGAAATACAATAGGGGCGGCATGATCATGCTCTAGGGTGAGTTATTACTGCATTTACTTCGACACAGCGTGCCACGCTGCAGAATCGTGTCATGTCGGAGGTGATGTCTCGGTTTAATCACACGCATAGATTAAAATTCTTGGTCGGCCCATGCAGAGTTGTATTTATGTAACTTACTCCCCAAAACATTTAATTTGCAACAACACAAACTTATTTACTGCAAAGAAATGTTTTCCCAAATATAATAAACCGTGAAGTAGCTCTGCCAAATATTAACTAACACACACACATCCACACATACGTACATTCATATACATATAAGTCTTACTATTAAGTTAGTTTAGTTGTAACATTTATGGTAACGTTAAAACACTATAAACAGTGTTAAAATGTTAAAGAGCATATCATTGAGCTCATAAAAGAAAAGCGTTTTCCTTTAATATAACTATCAAACACAGGTAATCAAAAACCTAAAGAATAATAACGTTTACAATTGAAAACTAATACAATCAAAATTAATTTAATATTTATGTATGCAATAATGAGGATTATTTTCGAAATGTGACTGATCAGTACTAAGAAATTCTTTCAGCCTCGAAAGACCAAACATTATTTTATTTTAAGTACAAAAATTATGCTATTTTTGCATGCATCTTTAGTGTCCACGTGAATATAATACATTTAAATTTGAAACTTTATTTTTCAACTGCTACACAATCGCTATAATTTTATTCTTTTAAAAAAATATCTGAATATGTAGACATTTTTGGCCGCTGAAATTTAAGTGCAAAAAAAAATTTATTCCACTTAAAAAAATAGGAAGAATATACAAATATTTTTGTATGTCGCAATGCGCAGACAACTTCTTAGACTAATAAATCCATCCTTCATTAACTATTCCGTAGAATACTTAATGTTGCCCCTTCATGTCATTAAGGTCCTCCTAATAACACAGTATGCATTTCCATTATGTTTAATACCGTCGTGAATAATGGATGCGGATATTATGCGCCTCCGTACATCCGTAGCGTGTCTTTTCATTCTTCTTCCCTCCCCTACTTTTTTGAACTTACCCCTCCGTCTCCTCCCCTGGTATTTTTTTCATGTATTGACAACAGGCGTGGCGTACTGCCCCGCCTTCCCGGATGAGAATGCTGAAATAATTTAGGGAGATATTTGCTAATAGGATGTGGAGGGCGGGCCTGCAGCTATTAGTCATATGCAAATTTTACCCAGGATCCTAGATGAAGGGGGCAAGCGTATATTTTAAGCAGCTGCCAACAGTTCGGATGCGAATGGGCATCCTCGTTCGCGGCTACGCTGATCCCGAACGCGGAAACAGTTTGTGCAAGTTTAAGGGTGAGTAATAGTCACCGTCTTGAATTTTTGTATTTTGTGTCATAACTTTTCTTCTGGGTAAATTTATGCATCTTTAACCGAACTACAGAATATAAAACATACTAAGGAAATTTTAGACATCATAGATCTTTATTTTCCGTTACTGTTGTTTCAGATAATGTTGCAGTTAAGGAAGTAATAAGAATTATCTAACTGCAATTCTATTTGTAACAACAGTAACGGAAAATAAATATTTATTATGTTTAAAATTCTGTCAATATACGTTCTATTGTGTAGGAGGACGAAAGTCTCATAGAGGCTAGTTGATAATGAAAACTCATCACATTAGTTCAGTGCCTTGTCCGTAAAGCGACTATTCAATGATATTGTCTAAGTTACCGTTACTGTTATGGTTCTTCTGAATCTCCAACCTGAAATAACTTACACCTCTTGCTGTCTGGTGCCTTTGAGAGAGAGAGAGAGAGAGAGAGAGAGAGAGAGAGAGAGAGAGAGAAAGTGAATGAGAGAGTTAGCTCATTTCGTTCTGAACAGTTACACATTTACAGTTAAAAGTTATTATGTGGGCCTACTCGAAGATTTTTTTTTTTTTTTTTTTTTTCGGTTTCTCGAGTAAATGGCTGAACCAAGCATTAACTAAATAACATAAATTAAATTATTTTCATACATATCAAAACACATATAGTATGCAAGACGTTGTCTCAACGTCAATTACAATACAAGGTTTGTGACAAAAAAATTTTTTTCCCGTATTTCCTACACTTTAGCGAAAACATTCGGGCATATTAAATACATAGGCGTAATCATTTACGTTTGACTAAGGGGGGACATAAAATAATATTTACAAACGGTATACCACGTCCGTAAAAGCGAATGTTCCCTCAAAATTTGCTAGCTGTACGAGTGGAGAAAGAGGAAGGGTAGAGGAAAGCCATTGACTGCTCATGAATGGCCGTCTCGAAAATAGCCCCATTAGGACGCGAGCCAATAGCGGAACGCGGAAGTGTTTCATTGGTGTTCCCTGACCGGCGGCCCAGATAGGAGCGCAAAAATACATCCCAATCAGCTGCGAACTGCTTTTTAATTTATATATTTCTACGAGAAGTTAGTCTCGCATAGCAAAAATTATTTATTTGTACGTCTCTTGAAACTGTGCTATGTGCTTCCCAAATGAAGGAATGGTAAAAAATAATCTCAGTGGAAGGCGATTTGTATCCAAGTAATAGTGTTCATAACGTTTGTGCCCTACTGAGTTTTATATATAGTTTAGATGGTTGTTATATTATGCAGGTTTTCTTTGCCTGCCGTCCTCTTGTTCACGTGGTACAATAATGATGCTTACAATTTATTCACTTGCATGATGTTAACTGTTTAGTAAAATACCAAACATTAATTTAAATTGCATCTGTGCCTAACATTTCTGGTTTGTGTCACAGAGTGATTAACTGTAACTCCTAATGTTGTGTCAGAGTTAATTTTGTCGCTAGATGTTGCATCAGGGTATATATATATATATATATATATATATATATATATATATATATATATATATATATATATATATATATGCAATTTGGTCATGAGAATAGATCATTGCTATCACTATCAGCACACAAATAAGATAGTTAGGTTCTCATGTTAGTACTATGGACTGGTATATAATTATGCGCACTGTCATTATATGAGTTAATCACATATGGGTAGAGACATGCGAAATTCGCGTTATCATTTGGTAGCAGACTAAACTTCACTTTCTTATACATAACAGAGAATAATCTGCGGTTCAATTGGCCACGAACTTGTATGTGTTGTAATTGACGTGTATTACGTCTTTACAGAGATTGGTCTCTCTACCGTGTAAGCATTCTCCGCGGCAAGTCACGACAATATCGGCCAGCGGGAGACGACGAACAAGCCTATAGTCACTTGGAGTCTAGTCAGCTGTCAGAAAATAACGCGAATTTTGCATGTCTCTACATATGGGGAATCGCAATGCTCGATTATGACCCGAAAGATTTCGCGACGTGTAAAGCAAAGAATCATAAATAATTGTATTGCATTGACCCGCCTTGCCGATTTACGTACCCATGACAAGACAGCGAGAAAACATCTGGTTAAGCTAATACAGTTCGTCAGCAGTTATGTAAGAAAACACAAAGACTGGAGGATAGGAACGGAGTCTTACACCCTAGGGGTCATTGAGTTCGTGCAATTTTCCTAACTCTTCGCGTGACGTACTGTCCTCCTACATTGGCGCTGTCTACTTGTCAAACACTGTTTCCTTCATTAAAGCAGCCCCAACTACTACCAAAACCTACACACAGTTGTTTTGTAAATGCAAAAGCGAAGCTTGTGAACTTATGGAAACATTTTTCAGTCATGCAGGTACTGTAAGGAAAACTTGATAAATCTTTGGAATGTTACAACTACTATAAATTCGTGTTTGAAATAATTCTACCAATTAATCATGACATGTTTGTTGCTGTTAGTACTTTTCCGATTTTTTATATCCTCCAGTGTACGTGTTTGTGCAAACATGTTTTCCGTGGACATAATTTTGACGGGAAGACGAACAGTGTTCACACATAAGTGGTGACTGTACATTGTCATGTCTAACCAATTAATTTTATCCCGTAACTTAAATTACAGTACACTATATGTGTAGGCGTATATCCTATGTCTTCAGAAAATACCTGCTAGAAGTACAACTGGCCACAATGCTTCAGAACATTTGTAGATTTCGATGTTGCATATACATAAGTAGAGATGATGGTTTATGGCGGGAAAACTTGACTGTTTACTGGGTTTCAACGCATGGTCAGCTTACCAAAAACTCACTGGCTTTTCCCTGTACGTAGAAGTGTTACCCTGTTTGACTGTGCCAATAAGAATACAGATATTGTAATACTTGATGCCTGTTGTTGGTCTGCAGAGAGCTACATTGTGTCAGACGTGGCAAGAAACTACAGCGTTTTCAAGTACATCTTGGCACAAAAAAATTGTGCGATATACAAAAGTAACACAGAAGCGTGATTTATTTTTCCCTGTCAGTAGACTTTTTTCTTTTTTAGTAAATACACGTGAATTGAGCTCATTGATGTAATTAATGTCTCCGAACTCTGAGTGGCCCGGTCAAAAAGCGTAGAAGACAGTCAAATGCACTACATTTCTGTTGTGTTTATAAAATAATGAAATACATTACGTGGACAGATAATTCTACTTGAAGGCAATGCAAGTTTCACGCAGTAGCGAAAAGTGGATGTGTTACAAGGAAAGAGTTATTGTATCCAATTGTGCTCTGATCACGTGACGTTAACATGACTGCCAGATACAACCAATGAACGCGTATTGCGAAGACCCAGGTATAGTCTGTTCACTTTAAACTGAGTACTTCCCAACACCTTTAATATCCAAAAACTGTATTTTATTTGGGCCAAATATGTTATGTTTTAAAATTGGGGGAATGTTTACACTGGTTTATTGTTTCAGGGAATTTTCCAGGTCAAAAATCTTAAAGATGATTGCAAAATGGCTGAAAGAATAATTTTAAGCAGTGTTGACTCTATCGTACCTCGCTTTTTGCACGCTACTGGCACAGAATATTTAGGAATACAGAAGTGAAATAGTCGGAAGGAAGGCGAACTCAGTCACACACGCCAGCAAAATGGCTTCCCTGGCCAGCAACATGGCGGAAACACCTACTGCCAATCAGCGTGAGGCAGCTGCTCTGCTAGTCGGCAGCCAGGCCAACAGGAAACCTGTAGTAACATGCAGGAGCCAAACAGACACGGGGCTGGAGTCTACAGCCTCGGGCAGCCAATAAGCGGCCAAGTTCGCCTATATAAAACGAGCCGCCACGTCATTTCACGTCTGTATTACTATTTAGTCTGTGCTACTGGCTTGAGAGAAAACTGCACATACCAGTCGAATGGTGCCAGAGAAAATTTCTAAAGAGTTGTGTATAGTGATTGCTGAGCACTGCTTCCCTTGGAACACATAATGCTTCGCTACTGGTTTCACGATATCCAGCAGACGTAATATAGGTAGAGATGGTGGTATATCGCGAACATTTATGGCAACATGCCATGTATGATTGGATTATATGTGTCTTACACAACGTAGCTGTCTGAAAATCAATAATAGGCAATCAAAAATTACAATAGCGGGATTCTTATTTGCTCAGTCAAATTGGGTAATAGCTCCACGAACAAGTGAAAGCCAGTAATCTTTTTATAAGCTGAACGTGCGTTGAAACCCAGCAAACTGTCAAGTTTTCCCGCGATAAACCATCATCTCTAATTGTAACTACAAAATGTAATCTATTAACTTAAAATGATTGCGAAGTAGCTACTAAGGGTACAATTTTCTGCGCCATTTGTCTAAATGTGCTTCTATGAGGGTTAGAACTTACCGTGCCGCATCCAGAGAATCCTGGTGCGGAGGCCTCACAGACGTGAAGTTTTTACACCAAGATTCTTTCCCTAGGCATGTTTTCCACCCTTCAATTCACTCCCTCGATTGCGACTATAATTCTTGCGACCTACCCCACACCCCTACAATAACTCTTCTCCACTCCTTCCTTCGTCATCCCTTCGGTTGCATGCAATAACACCCTCTTAATTTCCGCGGAATTCCTTCGCCAGACGTTCGCCTCTATAACGTACAGAAATTTAGTTCAATCTAATTCATTGTAATTTTTTATTTTTCGTTTCGTCGCTACAGCATTCCTTTTCTCCCTGTTCGTTACCGTCGGTATCAATTTCTTGCGCCCGCTATGAGGTGCTTTGGATGACTCGTCGGGGGTATTTAGGAAAGGGACAGGGCGAAGAGGGGGGGGTAAGCGGCGACTATGCTGACGACGACGCAGGCGCGCGTCGAAAGACGGCCCCTTCGGCGTCTCGGAGAGCGAGTTTTCAATTAGGGACCACGAATCTGGAAGTAATTTAATTTTCGCAACCCCTGCGGAAAGAGAGGCGGGGGTGGTCGTAGCAGGAAGAAGAGGAGGCATTACTTTCACTCCTGTCCGCGATTTATTTACGATTGCCTCCCTGCGCCCCCCGCGGCCCCTTACAGTGTGGGCAACCCTCCTGTCTTAAATTCTTTATTTTCACTAGACAGCGAACAACAAACGATGGGGTTTCGAGGCTCGCTCTGCGAATTAAAGGGAGGGGTTTGTGATGGAAACGAAAATATTTTTCTTCCAAGTGAGAAATGAAAATAAATAGATTAATATGAATTTAATCCTACAACGAAAATGGCCCGAGAAAAAAAGTGGAGCACCTAATTTTTAGGTGGGTGTCGCGAAGAATAGCCTACCTCAGAATCTCTAATGTAGCTTAAATTCATGCAGTGCATTTCAGTCATCGAACATTGCACAATCAAATGATTTAATGTTACTTTGTAATTAAGTTAGTGATTTTAACTTGCTCATTGTCGGTTGACCCACTTTCCACTTCAACAAGAGACTTGATAGGAGACTTTGTGTATGGTTGCTTTAGGCTCAGAGTCTCGCACTGAAAAAAAACAAGGGATGAATACTGAACGTTATCAACGAATAAAAAAACTCGAACTTATTTGTAAAAAAAAAATTGTATTTTAATATTACGTAGTACACAGAACCTAATCCACCTAGTCCACGATATTGTTTTTCGCATGTTATACGATAATTATCCTGTACGTATTCATGGAATTTCACTGTTTTGTAAATGGAATTTACGGTGTAATATGGCAATTTTACACTTAAATGTGACGGAAAATACATGGGTGATTGCTGTCGAGGTAATGACTATAACCATTACTAACGGTGATACAGCACTGTGTTAATATTACCTTACATAATGTTTATTTGAAGTATACGTTAGATGTATCCTCACATGCACAGAAAAAAATGTTTTATGGCGGCTACAAAATATTTTGTGGGTATTTACCCTGCAAAATTTATGTTGCGGCTACCACAAAATCATTTTGTTAACCCCACTATAACATTGTGGCCACCACAATATTATGTTTTGGTTACTACAAAATAATTTTGCAGGGAAGACTTCCTACAAAAATTTTCTTTCAGTGTGACTTCGCGAGATATTCCAGTCCTTGCTGATTATTGTCTGCATTGTAAGAAACTCTTTGGAAATTTACCACACCATTGAATAAGAGAGTTAAGAAAGTATACGCCTTAAAATAGTTATCATTTGTTTATGGTAGCATTCGTTCACATTATTTGTAAACAGTCAAATGCATACTGAAGTTGTCGGACTCGTTAAGTAATAATACTCAAGCAGAAGTTTGGCAGGCCTACATTTACGATGTTATAAGATTGCCTAATTTTGACAATTTTCTTCAGATTAAAGTGTCTGTAAACAGGATTGCAGGCCTTCTTGTTTTTCCAGGAAGTCATCAAGGGTAGTTTTAAGGTCAACACAATAAAGCTGCCAGACATCTTTCTCAGAAGGTAAACGTCTAAATCAGGCAATCTTATACTAGGGCCTATATAAGCTGTACCGTGCTTCGGTGAAAAACTTTAATTGCCGTTTATTTTTAATCTTCTTTTTTTATACTTAGTGAGACATTACTCCTCGTCGAAAGCGAGGTCATTAGAGACGGTTTAAACAATTGAAAATGTATAGGCAAATGCAGTGGCGGGTCAATGATCTCTCTGGAAACTGCATAGAAAAAATTAACATTGCTTGGCGTCGATACGTATACATTAACACAATTACAGTATCTAAGAAAATAATCGTGTCAGCTATCCCATCACAAACAAGCCTGGTGCAATCTCGGGGAAACCGTGGAAAGCCAAAACCAGGATGCCCAGAGTCTGTAGTCGAACCCGGGACCTCTTGGATGCGAGTCCAGCGTAACCCCGTTACACCACTTCACTCGGTCAGTTACCGTTTAGAATAATTGTTTACATCAAGCGTGGAGTGTACACTGCTAATTGTATGTTGCTGGTAGCACGTGGTCTGTGCCGACACCGAACACGCTATGACAGGCCGGATCTGTGTGATCTGCACCACGGTCTTAGAAGTACAGGTCTGGACACTCACCTACTACGTATTCAATGCTTTATCTTTGACCCTCTTATTACTGAACGAAACTGTTGTTGCCACTATCGCAGTGGTGCTGTTGTAAAGAGAAGTTCGTTATTTTAATCAAAACTCAAGTGTTTCAAAAGTATTCTAGTTAAACTTAAGTAAGTTGCTATTATTTGTACTTTAAAAATATAATACAGTTGATGCTAGAAAAATAATTATTAGAACGTGTGTGCTAGTGGCGACACCAATTTTCATTCATATTTACGGATAATAAAGGAAGTAAAATCAGTCATAAGGAGGGCAATATTTTATAGCAGTGTCCAGGCCTGAACTTCTAAGGCCGTGGTCTGTACCATCCAGCGATGATACGCCTACACTTGGCAGGATGTCTTTCATCCAATCGATCAGCCAGCCCACTCTTTTGGTCTGTCTCCGCTCTATTTCCTGTCTCTTCTCTAGCCGAGCTAGTACAAGTCGTATCTAGAAACTATGGACACACTACGATTTAAATAACAATAATCGTTACAAATACCTGTTATTGTCACTAAGAAGAAGTGGTTTTGTAAACAATTATTTGCATACAAGTTCTACATTTATCTACGTATAAGGTAAATCGACCATATATCGTGGTATACCTTAATATACACATTTTGGCCTTCACGAAATTGGAAAGTATCTGTACACCGAGTTCACAAGACTACCAACAGAAAGCAGGCAAGCGTAGTGTGACGAACGTATCACGTATAGCATCACAATTAAAATGTTTGACATATTTCTGCTACTGAAGTTTGAAGCCGTATCGCGAAGTAGGATGGGTTTACCCTAGTAAGTGTTAAGAAGAGATTAAATTAAGAGATTTTTAGTCAGAGCTTAACGTCGAGGGTTTTACGCTGGTGAGGGGTGATATGATGTGAGTATGGAGTTGCACCGGGATGAATGGACGGGGGAAACGGGATATCCCCGAGAAAACCCGCCGACCAGCAGGCAGAATAAATCTAAGAAAACTATAGGTTAACTATCAAGAATTCTCTTTCAGTGATTCTGCATGACAAGTGAATGAAGTATTCCATTATTATTTATGTCAAGCAGTTTACCAATTATATATATACGATGCTTTGTCGAAAGATAAAATTTTGATAATACAATTTGAATAAATATTATGGCTCATAAACTGAGAATAAAATATCAATTGTCTAACACTCCCGCTTAAAAAAGAGTGTATGGTGAAATTAATTAAATTATTTCCCATACATCAACTGTACTATTCCTATGCATTTTTTGAAACGGTCAATTTTATTCTGATGTCACCAAACTTGTATAGTAACACTTCTGATCGTTTGCTCTGTTCAAAAGCGGAAGCATGGTAAATGTCCCATCCCCTGCACGGGTTCAAAACTTCCAATAGGCTACTTTTTACAAAGTTTTCTTCACAGTGAAAAAAAAAAAAAAAAAATATATATATATATATATATATATATATATATTGCGAACTAATTGCCAATGGAAATTTGTGTAAAACCACAAAGATTTTATCTTGCAAAAAATTAAAAGTATACTATGTCCTTTGTAACATTACAGTCTATCTATATTTGTACATGCAATGAGTAGAGGCACGAGTATTTCGCGTATTAGTCTGGCAACAGCCTAGACTTCTCAGACCTATACACACACTGACCAAAGTCAAATATCCTTTGGCTTCTAACCGTAACACGTGTTACCACCACAACTTGTTTCCTTATTTATCACTGACCTCAAAGATGTGTTGAAACAGGTGTCGTCTAATCACAGAAGAAGTAGTGAAGTATACAATATTGGCATTCAACATGACCTAGAATCAATACGCGAAATAATCTTGCCTCTAGCAATGAGAAAAAGATAATTTTTTATTATTCACCATTTCCTTATTACGAAAATGAACATATTTGGAAATTTTAAAACAAAAATGTAGATTTATGTGTAATTTGTTTTGCATAAAAGAAATTAGTGGATAACCGAGAAGCGAATCTATAAATCTTCAGATTGGTAACCGCTCTTCTTACCAGAAGACCAACTCAACTTACAAACTACCCGTTGTTTCTAGTTTTATAAATTTAGTAATTAAACTTTCCTTGTTTTGCAAAATGTCATTTATATGAACATTCAATTTATTCCAGCAAAATGTATAGTCTATTAGAGGCCATAAAGTGTACATAACTACATCATTCCCGACAAACGTATAATAAATTTGGTTGACTGCAAATTTTGTGAAGTATTTTAACAAAGAAAATCCTTGTAACTTTAAAAATAAATAATTTTTACAAGGAAATTCCTTGTACTTCACAAAGGTTTGTGGAAGTACCAAGAAATTCTTTGTAAATTTTACAGTTACCTAGAGTGTAAAGAAGGTTTACTGAAACTTGTATGAAACAGGAAGTTAATGTAGAAAAACCAAGAAAAAGAAATCCTCTGGTCAACGTAGCTGGTGTGATTCGTTTTTCTCAACTTTAGGAAGGTGGGCTTTTTGTAACTTCGATTCTTGTGGAAGAGTTAAAGCTTGCGCTAAAAGAATTCATCACATTTACAAAATACTTGCTCAAAATGGTGGCGAAAACTGTTTCATACAAATTTTTTCTTGTACAGAGGCTTTAAAATTACTGAAAATTGTATTTAATCTAAATACGATTTTTTCAGCATTGGTTTTGTGTTTTGCGTTTTTTTATTCAAAGTAACAAGCAAAATACGCGCTTTTTTCTGGAAGTAAAGTTAACTTCAAAACAACGCTCGTCTAACATCTGATATTGGCAATAAATCCACGTTCCACTCAGGAAGATCTCTTTTAGCAAATAATAAAAAGTTCATTGTGAGATTTAGCGTCTTCTACAATGCAGTTAACATAGCTAAATGGCAATTAGCCGATGAGAAACTTGGACGTACAGAGGGAACGTGATTTTTAATATTTACAAAACAGTATAATTGAATATCTTTAAATTGAATCCTTAAGATTTATCATTGCAGTGTTTCTGACAACTGTTTTATACTTACAGATACTCTAAAGTCTGACTATAATAATTCCTACAGTTTCAATATTTATTACAGTAAATTGATCCTCAACCATTTATATTAAACTCCATATAAACCTACACATACCAATTATTTAAATTATTTTGATATAGGCCAAAAGCAGCTTCACATTAGGTTAGAAGGTAATAAATTCAGATAACTGAGCAAATGTACGCTTCTCCTGATCTATTTCGATTTCTCAGGGAAAATCAATGAATATGTGACTCTAATTGCTAAGACCATTGAAGTTGGTACAGTATTATAACAGGTCATTGCCAAAGTTTAACGCAGCATTGTGAGTGGTAATTCTAACAAATATTAAGGTGTTAACATTTTACAAATCAATTGTTAAAAATATGAATTTTTTTGTGAAACCAGTGTTTTGTGAATTCCCTCGTGTCTAGTAAACCAAAAATTAATTGTTCAATATAGTAATTTATTTTAGAACTGTAGTGTAAGAGGAATCAAAACGTTTCGAAATATTTTTATTTTAAATGGAACTGATTAGATACAGACAAAATATTGATGGTATTGTTTGCCAAGGTACGCAGTTTGAGAATATGTGGTAGCATTGTTTCCTATTTTTTTTTCTGACTACGAAGATTGATCTGGTTAAGAATGCTAAATCTTATACTCATCTCCTTTCTCTCCAGACGTGAACGGAGCAAGTTTATCTGGTGTCTGACGTGGACATATTCAGCACCCTTGACACCAATCAGACCTCGCCCTGCAGGGGGACGTAACGTTCTCCCGTCTTCATGCATTCAAACCCTCCCTCCCTCCCTCCCTCGTCCCTTTCTTGCCTCCCCCGCGACTTCCCTTCATGCATCAAACTGTCCCTCTCCGCATGGGATAATACCGGGCATCCATCACGCCACGGTTGGCAGTCCTGCCATGACGGGCCCAGAAGCAACATGGCGGCCCCCATTCCCCATAACAAGGTTAGGTTATGTTGCCGTTCCATTCTGATGCCTGTGAGGGATCCCCCGACTCTCGTCTCTATGTCTCTTTTTTCTACTTGTATTTCTCTTCCTCTGGCGGACGAGGTATCTGTTTTGTCTCGTATTCTTCCTTTGACAGTTTCGACATTCATCTTGCTCCCATCTAGTCGTCCGTGTGTTTTTAAACTGTCGAGTTGAAGTTTCTAAATGGAATGCGCCGGAGGAAGCTATGGTTATCTTGCGTCTGCTTCCCTTCATATGCTGATATGCTCAGACGCACTTCATCTGTTCTCGTAGAAATGCTACATGTCTGTTTCTTGCGGCTGATAAAGCGTTATTATGGATGTACCGGTACTCCATTTAGTTGTGTTATTTTACGATAGCATTTCCGAGGTACAGCTATCTGATACTTACCCGTTGCGATTGTTTTGTCGTTTAAAAATTAATAATTTAATGTATACGCCTACTGCACGAACTTATTACAAATGCAAAGAAAAGTGCACGTTCTTTATTTCTATCGTTATATGTAAGGAATCAACTTAATTTTAAATAAATATATATATATATATATATATATATATATATATATATATATATATACACACACACATACATACATACATACTTACTTTTCTTGTCCTTAAAGTTATGGATCGACAGAAGTTGTCTAAAAAAGCAATATTTATCTTTAAGTTGGCAAGAAACTAGGGACGAAATATTTTTAGATAGTGCGTCGGCATTTTCTTGGATAGGTAAGTTGCCGTGTATCATACCGATATCGTTTACCTGCAAATTCGCTTTCTGCTGATTGATCACTCTATACCTAGAGACATGAAAATTTCGCGTTTTCTTTTAGGCGCAAGCTATAATCCAAGCAACTATATGTCTGTATAACGTTCATAATTGACCGTTGACCTACTCGACACTTCCTGGAAGTAGCTGAGCCAATAATAAAACTAACTGAACACAGGCCTATCTCACAGTGTCAGCGAGCAGCTAATAAATAGCTGCTGTCTGCACGATTTCACATAATTCTTGGAGGCTAGACTAGCTCAGTGAACCCGCGAATTTTTCTGATCTCTGTCTACACCGCTAAACATTAAATTACTAACCAGAAATTTTCTTCCAGACGAGGCATGGCATATGATAATGGAGAGCAATGTCATAGCTCACGAGTCTCGAATATAAATATTAATACATCAACATGGCCATAATCACAACGTATCACTAAAACAATGTATCACAATGAAAGAAAAGTATCGTAGTTAACCACACTTACGTTATAATTGGGATAGCAGTGGCTGTCGGTACTATTTAGATTCTCCACATCAACAATTCGTTCTGTAGAAGTAGCACTATGCACTGATAACCAAACCCTGTTTCAACAGCACTTTTGTTTCAGTGCATACTGAACCAGAAGCGGTATGACTGTCATTTTGCAGAACATTTTTTTTTAAATATAACATTTGTAGGCTACCTTTTGGTCTTCGAAATAAGTGTTTCTATCTTCAGAAACTAAGTGCACATTTTTATTGAGTTTATTCTAGCTGCAACCAAACACTTTTGTACACTCGCTTAGGAAATTTACGCATTTCAACTGTGCGTAACCATTATTCAGGTTTCGTTTTTCTACAAATCACGTCACTCCATTCGTTACAAATAATTATTACGTCAGGTGAAGATCGGTTTATACTGCACAGCTGTATCATCAGGATGTAACTGTTCTTAACTTGAGTTCGGGGGGAGAATTTTCCAACGGAAGTCACAGATACCGAAGACGTAACATCGGCGTTAGCTTCAGCAGATGACCTTTTCAGAATCGTAGAATGGATATGAAATATCGCCATCTGCACCCCTTCTCCCCTTCCCCTTCTCTAACTCCTTTGAGACGTCATTTCACCCCCGGAGTGGCTGTGAAAAGCAGTCCTCCCACCACTTTTTTTTATCCCCTCCGCTCTATGTGGCGATGAGGGTAGGGGGTGTTCGCCTCGATCCAACTGACACGGGGCTGAAAGATAAAGCGAGTGTGACGCATGTGCTACCCCCTCTCCCTTTCTCTACTGTGCCACCCCCTCTCCCTCCAAGACCCTTCAGCCATAGGCCCTTTATCCCTCTCTCGACAGACAACCCCTCTACGCTTTACTCGTAGCTATGAATCCCCATCGACTCGGCGGAATACTCCAGCCAAGTTAACATTTACCAAGAATCAAGGTAGCATATCTATAAGTAAAAATTTTAGTGTACATAGGCTATAGTGGTATTCACGTAGGCTGATGATAAATAGCAATTTGATTATCATCTAAATTTAGGAGTTATACTTGTTCGTTTAAGCCAGATAAAGTGTACGGCATAAGCGTGTACAATTTTTTTAAAAATGTATAATCAAAATATTTTGTTAGTATGCAAGTGTCTGTGAAGTAAAAAACAAATAAATAAAATAAAAATAAAGGAAAAAATAAGAGAAAAATAGGGAGGAGCTCTGTTAATTATATAATTTTTAGTAAACATTATTTTTTTTAAAACTAAACTTAAACTGTTTCAGTGTACATGAGATAATACCACGAGTTAAGGAATGCCAAACTAGCATACGAAAATGGAAATATTTGCTTGCCAGATTTTCATGTAATATTGGTTTTGATGGGGCAGCAAATAGTGCACTATATTTAATTACTGTAGCGCAACACAAAATACCTTAAAATAGTTTTTTCCCCATGTAGATATACTGTCAAATTTTATCACTTATTATGTCTCGTAATTTACAGCATAGCTACTCCGGAAACGGCTTTTAGAGTACCCTCGATTTTATTATTTATTTTTGTGTTTCTATATAAAATATTCTAACTGTAAAATTGTAAGGTTCTAATGGTTATAAAGAACAGAATACACGCCAATGTCAGAGTCCTTAAAAAATACTAATAGTGGTGTAATAATTAGACTTATTGGTATATTTCCTGCTGCTGAAGCGCTTGAACATAATCCCTTGATTGTTGACAACTATAAGCACGGTGTGTAATTGAAAATGTATTGGTTCAAGGGCTAGTAGATTTTCTTCGAAACTGAAGTAATCGTTTATAACTGTGTAGATTGGTTATATAAACACAAAAATATTAATTTAATGGAACAGGTCGGTAAGCATTGTGAATGTAATTTTTTTTTCCATGCGTCTACTGCCGAAGTTAAAATATTAACCAAATAAATAAAAGTTCATGCGCAGTATAATTTACCATCAGTCTGAATTTAAGATGTACTCTTTTCTTTGTGCATACTTAAATGCTTCACTGTGGAATGGTTGCGTAAATTCATTGTTCAGCCACAAAATACTTACGGATAGTGAAATACCCAGTAGAACGGGAAACTCTGTCACACACGCCAGCAAAGTGGCTTCGGTAGCAAGCAACATAGTGGAAACGTCTACCGCCAATAAGAGTTAAGGCGGCTGCCATGCTAGCCTGCTGCCAGGCCAATATGAAACCTGCCGTATCACGCAGAAGCCAAACAGACACGCGGCTGGTATAGGTGGTTCGGAATCAAGTGAGCACTTTTGAAACACTAGTCACTTTTTCTTATCAGATAATTAATACTTTCCTGCTAATTTTTAATATAAGCACGCATACCTAGTTAAGAATCAAAGTGTATATACACGATAACATACTTAGAAGTTAACGTCTGAAGACAAAAAAGTAAATCTTTTAGAATTATTATTCTAGACCAGATGGACTTCATCGCGAATCGCCTATATTAACAACCTCGGCGAATTTGGTCCGTATCAAATGAACCGCCATGTCATTTCACGTCTGTATTACTTGTTTAGGCTGTGTTTCTGCTCGCGGTGAGGTTCTCTTGCTGCTCGTTAGCGGTAGGGCCCGGTAGTTTTCGCGAAAACAATTTTGCAGCACTTTGTTTCAGCACCTTACGTGCGCACCTGCAGCTCTGTTTTGTGGTCAGTGATTCGATGCCGTAACATACAAAGTCTGGAGATTAAACCCGCAAATCACAGACGTGTTGTGTCACAGTTGTCCATGTACTGATTGGCACAGTCAAATGAATAACAACTCTGCACAAAACACTCTGCCAATAATCATGAAGTTGAGCTGCAGGTGTAAACGTAAGACACTGAAACAAAGTGGGGCAAAAATCTTTCCGCGGAAACTACCGGGCCCTACGTTAGCGGAGTCAGTAGGACTCTACAGTGACCAATAGCCAGGTACGACGACAGCCCCTGGGGCTCCCCGGCTGAAAAGGAGTCCTCCAGTACCGTCGAAGGCTCGTCGGCCGAGAGAGACCGCGCGAGTGAGACGGAACGAGAGAAATGGTGCTAGGAGGAAGGGTGTGGGGAGAGGCGGGGTTAGATCTAAAGAGGAGCTGGCCTCGGGAATTATGATCCTACAAGGGGTGACACCAGTCGAAGAGGGGTGTCTGGGAGGAGGGGAAGGCTTTTCCCGTGGCACGATACCATGCTGTCAGAGTGTGTGAGTGTGGAGGGGGTTAGGGGAGGGGTGCGAGTTCGTCCCTCGCGAAGAGCTGTCATGCGGCACGCAGTGCCCATTTGGACGCGTTCTCGGACGCACGCGGCGAAGTGACATGCAACCACTCGGTGAAGAGAAACACGTGTTCGATTTACGGCTGTAATAATTTCCCGTCTCGGCATGAGTTCCTCTCGGTGACGTCTGGAAATTCTAACGATTTTTTTTCCCTTCATTAACACGGAGGACGGTCTGACCAGCCATGTGACGATGAAGACGTCATCCGTCGACGGACTGACCCTGCTGCCCCGTGGAGGTGAGTTTCGTTTGTCGGAAGAGTTGTCGGGTTGGTTTTTAGTAGGGGGAGGGAGGAAGCTTGTTAATGAATAGAGCCCGGCTCTGATGAGCGTGAAGAGGGCGACTGATGGCGGCCGGTACTTTCGACGAGTGTCGAGACGAATTGCTCGAGACGGCTCCTCCCCTGAACTAACACCACTGCTCCCCCCTTCCATTCCGTCGACCACCTTGGACATCGTCGTACTCTTTTATACGGGGCGCACGCCATTGTCGGCCGCAGCCACGCACCGACCTGTTTCTGCCATTAGGGAAATTAGGAAATGGCCTTCTTGCCTATCCTCGGCTTGCGCACATCCTGAGGGACCATGCTGTTTCCAGCGAAACTGTCTGCCCGAGTGACTTAACTCACGTTTATTTAATCTACTGGTTGAAAATAATGCAGTCATCGTCGTAGATCTGTCATATTGCAATACTCTGGAATTTGCTATCATATCAGTCACCGTCATAACATTTTTGCGGAATGACACTACTGAAAATAAACAATTTTATTTATTTAGACTTACATTTTGGGAAATGAAGGTTGAAATGCATTTTCATTTCATTTATTTAACTAGTTTAATAGCTACATACATAAGAACATATACAGTAAATTGAATAACTAAACTGTATTTTACAAACGATATATACGCATTCTAACAAATATAGAAACTAGTAACAACTAGTAAATACTATACAGTAACGGGATATTTAAAACAAAATCAGCTTTAACTACAATAACTACTTGAAGAGTAAAATGCACAAACATAATTTAGAAGAAAATATACAGACTTCTGAATGTTTAGAAGAAATTGTCATTTACGACTTTTTTGATAGAAAATGCCATCACATAAAGTGCGCATTATATATGTGTCTTGGGACAAGGCGAGTGTCGCAGAAGTAGCTCATCTCTTAGAAATATTTTTACACGGCTACCTTTTAAAAGAGTTTTGGTTTGATGAGTGGCAAGCTATAATTGAGTAGCATTAGATTCACATCGACCGTTTCAAAATGTCTATATCAGTTTCTATGCACTTCCATAATATTACTGTGTATTCAATTCTGCATAGCTCTTTTGTTTGTATAATAGAATACAGTGATTTACGCAATTAATGTTGCGCTATAAATTGTTGTGTTTGATGTGGAATTTTATTCCGGAGAATCTACATTGCAGTATATAATATTCATTCAATTAAAACTATTTTTTTGATTACCAAACTTTTGTTTTCTAAAAAAAATATTTCATTGTTTTTTCTGTATACATAAGACACTGGTAATATCACTCGTTGTAATTTTTATAGCTTTAATTGCACGCAATGGCAGAGTAATTTTATCTCCAGCCTTTCATATATAGAAATAATCTTTCACGAAAACTAGGTATTGTAATTATTTACTTTGAAGTAGTTAAAAATATCTGTATGTAAATTGAAACGTTATTTGAAAATTTACGAAAGTATCATATTGTGAGTAAGTCACTTAGTAGAGTTTGACTATTATTCGTATATGGTATACTGGTGTAAGTTCTGTCTCTGAAATTAACCGTTGGTATCGTCTCGAAAGTTACACAAATTTGGTACCGATAATGAGCGAACGTCACCAACGGCGATTCCAATCTTTCGCAGAATCTCTTTTGTGACAACAGACACAAAATTACATCTTGAAAATGTTATGATTCAGGAATATATTTTGTGTTATTGTGCATACCCATTTGCACAATATTAATTTGTAAACAGCAGAATTGTACAAGACTGCAAATATGTAAGATTTCACACACGCGTAGTAAAAGAAAAAAACTGAGGGAAATGGCGCAACGGTAACACGTTCGACTCTCATTCTTGAGGACCCGGGTTCGATTCCAAGATTTCCCGATGACGCTTCATGTGAATGCTTTGATGGTTTCTTAAACAAATACCATGGCTAGAGATGATGGTTTATCACGGGAACATTTTACCTTTTGCTGGGTTTCAACGCACGTTCAGCTGACCAGAAGATTACTGGCTTTTGTTTGTACGTGTGGCTGTTACCCCATTTGACTGATCCAATAAGAATTCCGCTATTTTAAAATTTTTTACCTGTTATTGGTCTGCAGACAGATACTTTGTGTCAAACGTATATCACCTAATCATACATGTTGCAGGAAACTACAGCGCTTTCTTGGGAATATTGTTGCGAAACGTTTTCGCACTATTTTGTTGTCTCTAACCATGGCCAATTACTTTCCAAGTTTATATGCTTGTGTAAATTCGTGTAGCGATCTCTAAATATCTAGTTTTCGGCGAGACGTTTAACCAAATTAAAAATTTAAAAATGTGTGCCCATTGGAAGTTGTTCCAACATATTTTCTCTCTCTTTGGCTGCCTATTCCTTGGGGGTAAATACCTGAAACTGACCTTTTCCGAGAGCGGGTCGCAACGTCTGGCTTCGGCGGGTTGCATAAGAAGTCACGTGGTGTGCTAAGCGCACGTCGTGTAAATCCGCGTCCAAACGGCACGCCCCAGGGTGCGGGCTGTCTGCTACATGCGGAGGACTTCTCCGGCGTCCAGATACTTTATTACAGCGGCGAAAACACTCGCGTGGCTCGCTCCCGCCGAGTTTCGCCCGCTGTTTTATGTCCTTGGTTTGCCGACACGTCGGGCGGGCGAGGTGTTGCCCCGCGAGCTGGCTTTCCCTCGGTCACAAGCTATCCTTGTGGGGGGAGGGGGGTTGTTACACCTGTATATCTGGTTCCCCAGTAGCACCGGATACCTCCAGAGCTTTGACTTCGTACTCTTGGCCGGCTTCTGGGTCAACTTAATCACAGAACTGGTGGTAGTACAGAAGCGAAATATGGTGGCGGTGCATTTGGCGTAAGTGTACCAGGTCGGTTGATGGTTTTGATACTGGATTTTCGCAAAAATATGTTTGCACGTATGCAGCTCTGCTTCATGTGTAGAGACCTGAAAATTTCGCGTTTGGGTACAAGCTAGTTTTCAAACGACTGTAAGACCGTGTAACTTTCGCAACTGACCCTTGACTTATTTGACGCCTCTTACATGGCGCCGAGCCAGTTACAAAGAAGCAGCTAAATACAGTCCTACAGCAAGCAGCCAATGAACAGCTGTTATTTGCTTCAGTATACAGAGATTCTTGGAGGCTAGCCTACAAGTCAGTGAACCTGCGAATTTTTCCCGTCTCAATTAATGAGTCAGTGTTTGGATCTCGCGCGCACTGCTTTCTGACTGGTACAGTCAAATGACAGAGTTTTCTGTACGAAGCAACGCTACCAATAACCGCGAAACAGAGCTACAGATGTAAACGTTAAGGCCTCGCTCCCTAGTTTAGCAGTGGTTTCGAAAATATTTTTGTAACGTAAATTAATACATAGGCTATATAAAAAACTCCTTTGGCAGTTGTAACACTTAGGCTTATATATCAATGTTTTTATATGAATTTTTCTATTGCAATACACCAAACTAATTTTTAGATTTTTGCCCCCGAAATAGTACATATTTTGTTGTGAAAATAAGCCAAAGTGAAGCTAAATATTTTTTTTCTCGTAAACGGTACATTATTTAAAAAAAAAAAAAACGGTCTGGCAAAATTGTCTATCGTATGACTGTACACTGTCTCAATTTTTTTCAACGCATTTGGTTAAAATATATTTGAGTTATTTGCAATTGTTTGAAATAAACGGGAGATCATGATGGCCTTAAGGAAGCCGCCTGGTGAAGGGTATGTTTGTGTGTGAGGCGAAAATCTATGAGGCGCTACGAGTGACGTCGGCCGGCACATGTATTGTGATATCGCCTCTACGGCCGAAGTCGTAAACGCGCGCGCAGTGTTTCCGTCGTAACGTTTTTACCGTGGGACTTGAAGCGGTAACCCTATCATTTTATTGAACGCGTCACTGTGGCAAAGTCCAATGTACTTGTAGACCTCAATTTCGAACATATTCGTTACATATATCTTGAGAAACATACGCCTGAAAGAGCCTTTCAAAATAATGCTTCCATTGTGCGTGGTGTCTTGAAAGTCACATTCACAAGTAGACTGAAGTGTGTTTTCTTTACGTAGATAAGCATTGTGGACGCACGTTTACTGGTCTATGAGAAAAACGTAACTCCGAACACGCTGCAACCAGTTCGTGCGTCAGCCAGGCAGCCGCCTTAACTTAGTATTAAGCAGTACCAAGATGACATTACCAAATTGTAGCCCAAATGTAATGAAATATTTTGTACAGAATGTAACCACTCAGACGCGAAATCCAAGTCATTTTACAGCGCCATTAGCAGTTAGTAAGCTATCTGGTATGTAATCTACAATTACCCGTTCAAAGAAATATATAAGCCGTTTCGTTTCTTGGTGTATTTTAACACTTTAGTTCGATACTATCTCGGTTGAGGAATCAGTATATATGTTTGTCGTAAAGCGAGTACTTTTTAAGACCGTATTCTCAAGAGAATTTAATGTAAATATATTTTATTATGGCCTTAAACATTAAATTCGGGATGTTGTGAAATTTGAATACTGTGATTAAAACTTACATTATACAAACTGGCAGAAAAAATACAAACAAGGCTTCAAAAGTGCTTATGTTACCGTGAACAGCTTATACCTGCGCCTGCTTATCTTGTCATCCTTACCTGAGATTTACGGCGAGGAGGTCCGTTGATAACTCAAGAGGTAGTTAGGGATGACTTCTTTCTAATGTAGAAAGGGTCTCTTCTATCATTACAAAACGCTGCAGGAGAAATACCTATCACGGGTATTATTAAATAAGCCCGAGCTACCGTGTCACACGTCATGAATTAGCAACCAATTTGTTGTACTTCTGTTGTACACGGGAACGCATGCTTGCGCGAGGGAGATGCGCTATCTACCTGGTAACTCTTTTGAAAAAAAATACTGATTAAATTATTATTGAAGGGTCCTTGGTCCGTGATTCTGATGCTGGTTATGTTTGTAATACTTCTGGGGTGGGACATAATTGTTTCCTGGCTTTTAATACGGATTTTGTGTTGCCCCACAAATAATTAATTTCCCGACGACCGGAATGCAAAATTGTTGACATAGAACGTATGCATTCGAACTACTATAAATTCTGTTATATGAGGATTCCATAATGTTATCGCTGTTATAATAACTGACGTTTTCCAGAAGCCTTTCACAAGAGGTTTATTTAAGAACAATTTTTTTGTACTTATGAACAAGAAGTGGAAGTTGGTTTGTTACCAAATATTGTTCATTTTACGAATTAATATATTTGTCCACAACGATAAATCTATGCAATAAAATTTTTACCAACTTACACGGCATTCTTGCTTCAGAATTATTGCATATAAATTTTTATTTATTTATACGCATACAAAGTTCAGCACTAGGCCGGTTTACAATTTTTTGTGTTTGTATAAAATTTACAAAATCGTGGGTTTAATGTTACAACTAGATAACTAGGTAGCTAGAGACATCTAATTGCAACATTAAAAATTGATTTTGTCGTACGCAAAGTTATTCGTAGAAATGCAGATTCGTGTTGCAACAATACTCCTAATTAACACATTTATAAATATATAAAAATCAATAGGATTAATCATAAGGGTGCAAATAACTTAAACTTGGAAAAATTAAGTTACCTTGTTCTTACACTAAGCTGACGATGATACTGAATTACAATGTTAGAAAAATTACAAATGTTATACTTGGTTAAAAATATACACTTGTTAGCACCAACTATTGCTCAGAGAAAATGTTTTCATAGTTCTTGTAGACTAATACATCGTCAAAATATGGCACAAGTAATGTTAATATAACACGCAATATTTTTCTTCCGTGTTGATTATTTTAAACCGAAGATTGCGTCGAAAACATAACTTAAGAAAGTAATGCAGCTTTTGATATCTTTCAAAAATGTAATTTATATTGGTATTCTTGCTCGTGTTATCTGATTTGCGCATCTGTTCCGTCTCGAAAACTGACAATTTTTATACTTAATTTTCAAAACACTGTATATTTTTCTCGTTTCGTTATTTAATGTCAACAATGTCTACATATCGGGCACATACAAAATGTGCGTAGTAGTTAGAAAGAAATATTATACCTGGATTCCACGCGAAGTGTCATACTTTCTTGTTCGTACACAGACGATAATTACTGATGATAGGAAAATTGTTACCACGTAGTACTGTTTTATGTTTACTACGCCATTGTACAAGTATGATTCAATTAACGAAGGTTAGTGCACTCCCCATTAGTCACTGTAGCAACACTGATGGCTTAATGTTAAAAAAAAAATGCAAATTCTTGTGACAACTGCTCTTAACATTAGTATATATGAATAGATTAAATCATCAAGATTTTTAAGGTCAATAACAATATTCTTTTTTTTTTATCTGTAAATCATTGGTTTTCATAATAAGAAATAAGAAGCCGCTACTCACTGTTTTATGTTGCCGAAGGGGACAATACATACGTTACAAACACAAAACCTGCAACTACCATGTAATAGAATGAACAACGATAGCAACACAACTTAGAAGTGTCACATACTACAACCTCAACACTCAGTATAAACACAGATCTTAGAACAAACATGTGTTAGAAACACAGATGACAGTAACGTCTTATGTGAGAAACACAGACATTATAACACATACTATAGAATCACATACTGAAGAACCATACCACGTACGTTAGAACCATTGCACAAAAGGAATGCACGACTTAGAACCAAAATACAGCAGAACCGCAAATGTTAGAACAAACACACGATAGAAACACGTACGCTAGTAACATCGTACAACATACATTAACTTGTTTAGAAACAATATACAGCTGAACCACATATGTTAGAACGGTCATACATAAAAATACACATGTTAGAACTGTTGTGCTTAAGAAACTTGTAAACAATGAATCATAACAATGAATTGGCGTTACTTAAAACATTTTATCTTCGGAGTTTATGTGGTACGTTATTCTACCGCATGATTTGTTTCTAACATCTGACAGCAACCCATGCGAGAACTACGGACGGACAAGCAGCAGTGCAGCGTCTTAATTAGCCGGAGATAGACTGTCCGGCCGAAGGACGGACGTGCTTATTCGTGATGGAGTCGTCCGTCGCTGCGGACGGACAGTTCCCACTTTACATCCAACAAGGCAGGCCAGCCGTCTCCATTCAACCGGCTCATTAACCTTGCTTATCGCAGAGTCCCGCTTCCTCCGAGGCCGTGGCCATTTTTCTTGGAGTCGTCACCTTCGTCCGTTCTTCGCCCTAGGAGGTTCGCCGAGTGTTCGTGACCGGCGCGCATTACCACGCAAATTGCCCCCTCCGTCTTTTCTGAGCATTAACATCCCCCCTCCTTTTTCCAAACCCACCTTTCCCTTTCATCACGTTCTTTTATTTTTAACCCTCTGACAACCCACCCCCGAGATAGGGACGGGCGAACTCAGTTGTTCCCGGAACGGAGACACTGCCCTTTTGTCCCGCCGTTTTTTGCATTTCCGTATTTCCTCCTTCACTCCCGTGCACCTGTATTCGTGACGAGGAAGCATTTGTAAGCCGAGAAATAAAGGACGATGTGTCAGGCACCAACCTGCGTCGTGTCACGTGAACATATCAATTACCGGCGACAAAACTCTCCGTGTCGGAAACGGCATTATTTCACTCTGGTTAAAACGGTTGCCCTTTTGCAAGAGTCAGAAATTATCCCTGGAATGTGTATTCTAAAATATTTTTATACTCACGCATTTTTTTATACAAAAATTAAATATAAAATCTTTACGGAAGGGGAAATTATGATGAAATAATAAGAGATATGGTTTAAAAAAAGACGCTAAATAAAACAGATTATGAAATTTGTCCACAGCAAACGAATAAACAGCTCCTGATGCAGCGCTTTGCTAATTGGTTTACAACACGGAATCTGGGCTGCGCACGGTTTTTCCTGAAGATTTACGTCGCGATAGTGTAAACATTGCAGCAGAGTTCCTCCAGACTTTTCGTTTTGTCCCCCACCCCCCTCCACCCATATCTAAACCTTACAGATTCGCCGGCGCTAGGTCCACCCTCTCACCCTATCCTCCTCCGACCAACCAGTTTCCTCCCGTTTTTCTCTGCCCCTTCTTCGCCCAAAGTATCGTCCGCAGTAATTAATTGTTCGGCTCGCTGCGAATTGTGCTCCGTTTCGAACACACTCGACTTGAGACTAAGCGAACGACAAACGGCCTGAATGAACCTTTCCTGCATTCGCATAACGAAGTCCCTCTATTTTAGGACGGTGTTTGGAATCCACGTAAAGACCGGGTCACTGTAGTGACATTTCTTTGACAGCTGTTCCCAAATTGATTTCCAACGAGGTGGCAGACGAATGAACCCAAAATGTGAACAGACGTAGTATTTGCATTGTTAAATTTTCTGTAGACGTGTTTGTACACGTCCTACATTTAATGAACTAATTAATTTTGCTGTAGGTCTATGAGTTCCTTGATTTTGTGTCTTGTAAGTTAATTGTTATATTATTTACCGTAATTAGCACGTGTGATTTAATACAAGCATTGATATAATATTGGTAATGTAACCAAAGGTTCGAACAGGCAGGAATCGAGAAGGAATCGGCCATAGCGTATAGTTAGGAACCATCCCAGCATTTGCGTAGAGGGATTTCGGGAGACCATTTTAGCTAAGGGGAAAAGTAATTTTTTCGTCAAGCTGATGGCGATTTTTTTCGCTAGAGTAGTCGCCAATAGAGGATTCCTTCTTATCAATGGTAAGATATCCACAGAAGAGGAAACTTCTATCGAAGTATATTTAACTACACAGAAGAGAAAATGCCTCTCATAAACGGAAGTTCATTTAGAAGCGTCAGTAAAGCCATCAACACACCAGCAACAGGAACTCCACCCGCCACAGTTCGATCAGTGCGTACAGGAAGACCTGCACGGCGAATGCTGTATCAAAAGATAATGTATGTCTCGGGAGCACAAAAGTGGTTCGTTGTTCGTCACTGATCGGGAAATTTCGCCAGAATTCGAGTTACTCCTCACGTGCCTTGTTCTGTGCAGACCCCTTCCTTTCCACGTTCCCCTTGAAAGTTTGTTTATGTTAGTTTAAGTTACTCTAGATTAGTATGAATACAAATAAATGCTGTTCGCTTAAGACCTCACTGTTTAGTTTTGCAGTGGTTTCGAAAACATTTGTTTTTAACGCAAAATTATTACATATTTAAAAATTCGTTCTGGCAGTTTTAACATATATATCATTGTTTGTATCTGAATTTTTCTGTTGAAATTCACCAGACAGATTTATAGATTTTTGCCCCTGAAATATCACGTATTTTGTTGTCAAAATAAGCCAAAATAAAGCAAAATAATGTTTGCTAGCAAACGGTACATTATTTTAAAAAGCACTCAGGCAAAATTGTGTATTGTATGACTGTACACAGTCTCAAAAAATTTCAAAGCATTTTAATATTCGTGTTATTTGCAATTGTTTAAAGTAAATGAAAGATCATGGCCTTAAGGTGGCCGCCTGCTCAGGTATCCGAGTGGTGTGTAGTGCTTCGGCCGTTACAAGATTATTATAAAACTGCTCATCACACGTGATTTATGTCTGCTTAGGAATATCACTAAAAGAACATTACACGCGTGTATACACATTTCAAGTACACCACTACTCATTAAGAGGGCGTGGTAGATAAATAAGCGCTCATAGTTATACAATTGAGATCCACACGTTTTTCAATGTCAATATAGAAATTCAACAGAACAAAAATCCTTGATAATTATATTTGCGAACTTTATGAGCTGACATTTATCCAGAATAATGCATTTGTTAAGCGTGATCTCGCGCGGTGTAATTAAATGTACGAGATTTCGGTGACAGGGATTGTTCTTCAGATAAACGTTAATCGATAAAATGTTTGCTCATAAAGTTGGCAAAAACTATTGTCTGGAATTGCTGTTTTTTTTTTATTTTTGCTAATTGACTTCGAGAAACCTACAATTCCAAGCTGATGGTTTTTAGCGCTGGATTATAGTTTATCTACCACGCACTTTAAAAGCATATTTTCTAGCGGCTGAAAATGGTGAAAATAGGAATTTTTTGTGGTCTCTATTTAGGTACGTAAATATTGGCGCAGAATATTTTAAAATACATTTGTGTGTACAATACACCTTCGTCTTTAACAATACGTCATAAAACAACAGGGTCACTGAAAGTCTCATACTGGTGCGTTTTCGGCGAGAAGACTACTTGCGCCTAGAGGCTAGGCAGAGCCGTGTTAACCGTGCTGTCTCATATTTACCGCTTTCGCACTTCTGTGCGTGAGAGGCTCAAAAGCGACGGAGCAGTAAGGTCGACCTTGAAGCGCGCACCAAATGCCGCGTCGCATCAACGAGCTAAGCGCTGAACTGGCATGCAAGCTTCCCGCCTACCGGTTTTTACCACGTGAGACTAAGCGATGACCATATAATTTTATTGGTGGAAAGACTGCAACTAAGTTCAGTGCAGATCGCAATCTGAGTTTCATATACATTCGGTTTGTACATTTTGAAGCACGGAAGTCTGAAAAGGCCGTTTTTAGCCATGTTGGAGTGCTTAGAAACAGTGATTTAATGAGCGTGGCATCTTAACAATGAGGTTCCTACCTTGTCTGAAGTGTATTTTCTTTTCGTACGTTGGCACAACTGGCACACGTGGAATATTTTCGTAGAAACAACCTGTTTACAAACACACTGCAACGTTCACCCAGACGGCCAGGTTAATAGAGATATTATTTTAAGGTTTGGGAACTACTGTAATTGTTATTCTAGTTTCTAAACCTAACAAACCGGTCCATCGAATAAGCGAGCATAAATGTTTTGGCACATTAAGTAACCTAAATTAATCTAAACTGTCACAGGGAACGGAGTAAGGTAGGGGAGAGGTCTACGCAAAACAGGGCGCGTGAGGGTTGGTGGTACGAAATCTTGCGATGTTACCCGATCAGTACCGAACAAAGAATTACTTTTGTGTTCCTGAAACGCAAGTCAAGAGAGATCCCACATCGTATTACGTCACCAGTCAGAGAAAAGTTATTTCCCAGAACATCTTGCAGTCAATCTTGTAACATAGCGTTTGCTATGTTAAAGGCTTTAGTAAATTTTCATTGTTTTGTTGATATGCTTGCTTCCAAGGCATACAGCGGTGATGTCTTTGGCTTAAAGTATTCATGTTATAAATTATTTTTGTTTATTTAGTATAATCTATGTTTTAAATGAGTGTTTGTTCTTTGCACTTTGCACCAGAGCTTCCATGGCCCGCCTTGAATTTTGTGATATTTTATAATTTTTTGTGTGCCTAGCAGGAGTGACAAAGGAGAGTCGAGTAGTTTGAGGAAGGATTTTTTTTTTATGGAAATAAGGAACGTTCTTGACATTGGTTGAAGTATGAAGATTTTTTTTTTTGGCTCGCTCCAGAAATGTGGAAATCTGGATATTCATATTATGTCTACTAATAGTAACGTTCGGTAGAAGTATATTGAGCCAACTACAGGAGACGAAAACGTTTTGTGCGGTGACGACGTTTTCTTTATGCTTCCAGAGAGTGACGCAGGGAACTGTTTAGCTATGGTGGCTTATACTACTTTGTCTACATACTAATGGTGAGATAAACTTGCTCAGCCTTCGACTACGCCCTTTTAGTAACTTGCTAAATCGTAACTTTATTAG